>JAVTVY010035753.1:0-145501 GCA_036873755.1 Hanleya hanleyi | reverse complement strand
TAATGAGAAACCTCCATACATTAATGTATTGCAGTAGTACATGTATCTAAAAGGTTGGGGGGTTTTTTCACTGATTTATACATGTAGACTAAACTCCAGAAAATGCAATCATTTCCCATCGACACTAATGTTTGCAAAGTTTAGTGAAGAGATTTTAAAATTATGAACGGGGACAATATCGTAATGTATATCTTATCATGCTTATTTAGAGGAAACTTTTTGAAGATATTTCTCGGCAGAAACTATGGTAATGTCTTCAATAATTTCTCTCCGATAAAATTTGTCATCTGACCCAAGAGCATCATTAGTCTCCACTGTCATGAGTGTGGCACATATATTGGAGAATGGTGTTAAAATCAGGGTTAATTATTTTGCCTTTGCAATATGCTACTGAGACAAAAAGTACACTACTGTAATGTATGAGATTCATATCTCTTATCCTGTTAAACCCTAAAAACCCTGATAAGGTACAGTTCAGTTGTAGTGTTTATTCTCAGTAATATTAGGTGTATGTAGTTATGCAGATACATGTAGCCTGGGGAAATTTATCTCCTTTAATCGTCCGGATGAGTGTGTGAATCCACTCCTAGAAAACAATAACATGTTTATTCAGAGCTGTAATATTACTGTGTGTGATCTGACATTACAGATACACGGAGACAGTTCTGATTACGGTAATTCCCCTAATAATTTGATCGCCGGAAGTGCAGCAAAAATGGCTTATACATTGTATCTGGCAATATTCTTCATGGCACCAGCTACAAAGTTTCACATGTTGTCATTATATGACTTTTCTTCAATTTTAATGAAGAATGAGAATGTTATTTTTTCTCTGTGTTTCAATAACAGTGTTGAAAAATGAACTTCCTGTAATTGAATTATTAGGGGAATTACTGTATGTGTACATGTATTAATCAGTTGTGTATTGTGGCTGACCAGATGCATATTCTCTCTCTATTCAACTGGCAAAAGTAACTAGTACATGGACTCAAGAGGGGAGGATTTTTGGATCACTGCACATTTTAAAAGTATCTACTGATGTAGAACCAAGTTGCTCCTACTTTTATACATTGAGGTAGAGCTCAAGGTCTCCGAGTCTTTATACTATATCTACATACATGTAGGTAGCTGAAGTAATACAAACAAACAATACACTACTCATTGCGCTATCTTAACTCTATTGAATGACCTGTAAATCCGGAACATCAGGATACAATATGTAACAGTTGGAATGAAGTATGCTTTCTCATGAATAATTGGAGGTACATGTACTGTTTATACAGATATTATTTCCTGGTCAACATGTGTGATTAATCTTGGCTAGTTAACATATTCCTAATGACATAGCTGATCTGCTAATACAATTACTGCCATTATCATCCAACCAACAATGTAGGCCTGGCTACATTATGTAAATCGTAGTTTGATAACTGTAATTTCATTTCTTCCTTCTCAGAATGAATTACTGGATAAGTTTCCTGTTGAGGGAGGAGAGAAGGATCCCGTGCAAAGAATTATACCTTTTCTACCAGGTACATGTACTTACACTGTTGCTATGGTTACGGTCAATCCTCTAATAATTCAATCACCCTATTAAAATTCAATCACCTTCCAATTTATCAAATTCAGTCAGTCACTCTGATTTGATCACCCTTTAAAATCATCAAAATAACAAAGGAATGATGCATTATCTGCTCGATTTTGGACCATTTTGTTAAACTTCCTGTTCAAATAAATTTGATCACCCCTGATTTAATGGTGAGAAATTTCACTTCCTGTGATTGAACTATTAGAGGATTTACCCTCTTATATGTTAAATTGTTGTATAATTCTACTTTCATTAATCATGTTAATATGCAGTCGCCCCAATTGTGGTGATGAATTTTTTATTTTAACTTTGAGTTCTTTCCTCTATCACACTGAACCAACAAATATGAAAGAACCGGGGAATATCCCTAAACAAGCTAATAAAATTAAATCACAGTATATACATGTGTTCAGAGCTATCAGTATAATACATTAAACTGTTATCCGGATTATTGATCATCTTTCATAGATACTATGGAATTATCGTTGAACATGTTTATAATTTATACGACTGTCTTAAGGATGTCCGCTGGTGGTTTTTGGCTTTGGCAGCCATTTTGCCTGTTTTTTCTCTTGGGTTATCTCCCTTTCCTGGGTTAAGAGATGGGGATTTCCTTTAAAAGCCTTCTAGCCGAGAATTTTGCACAGCAACATCCATCCAATTTGATAAATTTTGATAGACATTGTGATTAGCTGTAAACAGTTAGAATATAAGAAAAAGTTAAATACTATTTATATGAATTTTTCGTGAATATGCTTCAAAACTAGGGCTATTCCCTATGTTTTCTGGGTTATCGAATTGAGCATGGGTCAGTCCACTTAACGTTGCCTACAGCTAAAAAATGCACACCAACCTATATTTTTTTCTTTGTTTTTCGTCATATTACACAATTATGAATGCAACAACACACATTATTCAAAAAGTTAATTACTTTGATTTACCACCAGCGGACATCCTTAAGTGTTTCTAAATTATTAATCTGAATGTCATTGTGTAAAAAAGTAAAATGTTATCATCATCAATGACACAAGTTTTTTTATCATGAATAAAGACGTAGGACCGCTAATTCCAGTTGTGGCCGAATCTGCTTTTAGGCAGCAACACAACACAAATATGAGATAATACAAAAAGTACTTTATTAATAACAATATGTTCATTTGGCTTATTTGGGAGCAGACTCAATCCCACCAGCTGTGTTTGGAATCACGACTAGAGTTGAGCAGACCCTGGGGGAACCCAGGTTGCAGTGGGATTGAGCACCACTGGCAACTGAGCCGGGTCTGGCACAACTGAGTGTGTTTGTTTTGACAGCACGACTCAAGTTGCACGGACCTACAGGTTGCAGTGGACTTGAGCGCCACTGGCAACTGCATCGGGTTCGGGACAACTGAGTGTGTTTGGGGGCGTAAAAGTGGAGTCCTGTCCCTGCCGATGGTTGGGAAGGACGTAATGTATGCCCCTTTCCACCAATGGCCGAGAAGGATGTGGCGTATGCCCTGTCCCTACCGATGGCTGGGAATGTTGTTATGTGTTTCCTGTCCCTACCGATGGCCGGGAAGGATGTAATGTATGCCCTGTCCCTACCGATGGCCAGGAAGGGTGTGGTGCAAGTCCTGTCCCTACCGATGGCCGGGAAGGATGTAATATATGCCCTGTCCCTACCGATGGCTGGGAAGGGTGTGATGAATGTCCTGTCCCTACCGATGGCTGGGAAGGTATTGATGTATGTCCTATCCCTACTGATGGCTGGGAAGGATGAAATGTATGCCCTGTCCCTACCGATGGCCAGGAAGGGTGTGGTGCATGTCCTGTCCCTACTGATGGCCGGGAAGGATGTAGTGTATGCCCTGTCCCTACCGATGGCGGGGAAGGGTGTGGTGTATGTCCTGTCCCTACCGATGGCTGGGAAGGTATATTGATTGTATGTCCTGTCCCTACTGATTGCCGGGAAGGATGAAATGAATGCCCTGTCCCTACCGATGGCCAGGAAGGGTGTGGTGCATGTCCTGTCCCTACCGATGGCCGGGAAGGATGTAATGTATGCCCTGTCCCTACCGATGGCCAGGAAGGGTGTGGTGTATGCGCTGTCCCTACCGATGGCCGGGAAGGGTATTGTGTATGACCTGTCCCTACCGATGGCTGGGAAGGTCGTAATGTATGTATAATATGCCAGCTGGTAGGATAGGTCCTCTCTGAAGTACATGTAATACGGAATGCTAGGTGGAAGTTAAGGGGAGGAGGCGGGATGATCTGACCATGAGCGATGCTGCAGGCAGAATGGCTGGGTTAGGAAAATTTGACATTAAAAAGAGGGGAGTTTATCTGGATTATAAAATGATAAGCATGATACACAAATGGGCTGTGTGCAAAATAAACACAGAGCCAAGAACAGCAAGAATGTACACAGCAGGCAGTCTGCAAAATAAACAATACTGTTGATCAACAAAGCATTGTGGGCTGAGGAAATCAGACAGGCACTGGCCTTGAGAGATAAGGGCCAGATGTTGTGTAATAGTGTAGCTGCCCAAACCAGATTAAATAATCATATACTTAATCCATCATTTAGGCAGCAACACAACACAAATATGAGATAATACAAAAAGTACTTTATTAATAACAATATGTTCATTTGGCTTATTTGGGAGCAGACTCAATCCCACCAGCTGTGTTTGGAATCACGACTCGAGTTGAGCAGACCCTGGGGGAACCCAGGTTGCAGTGGGATTGAGCACCACTGGCAACTGAGCCGGGTCTGGCACAACTGAGTGTGTTTGTTTTGACAGCACGACTCAAGTTGCACGGACCTACAGGTTGCAGTGGACTTGAGCGCCACTGGCAACTGCATCGGGTTCGGGACAACTGAGTGTGTTTGGGGGCGTAAAAGTGGAGTCCTGTCCCTGCCGATGGTTGGGAAGGACGTAATGTATGCCCAAAACGAAGCTGGTAGGCTGAGTGCCCCCAAACAAGGAAGAAATTGCATAGCTGTATGAGGGAGTAGGAATGTGGTGGGAACTGAGCCGGGTCGGGTGGGTGTCACCTTCACTCCTTGCACAAGTGAACAAACATATACAAACAGCATTATTAAGCACAGTTCATAATTAAATGTCAGTCACTGAAAAGAGTAAACAACATGTAAATGTCACATTCACTTTTGAGTCAGAAGAGTGGAAGCCTAAGATCTTGATTAAACGCAGGTCGGGCTCCACTTTGAAGCCATCTCCTGAAAATGCACAGATATCCTTGAAGGAGGACTTACATGTATCTTGGACACTACGCGCACTTCCAAGACATGTACATGAATATACACTGTGAAGAATGAAATCGATGCCGACACGAATCTTGATACCCATGCACTTTCAAGATGTGTGTACCTGAAACACTTTAATTTTGTGCGATTACACCACACATCTCCATTTTCCAGATAGTACACAAACTATCTTCTGCCTTAAACTAGGCTCACTTTCTAGATATACATGTACTATGCACAATACCATCACATTTGGTCTGATTGACAAAAGATGCGAGGCGAGGAAATTACTGCAGGAACAACACGATCTGCCAAATTTAAGCCAGACTTTCCTTGAAGATAGAGGCGGGTATTTCTGCCTCCACTGACCACTGACTTTATTATACAGCACTCGAAGCTGTGGTGTTGACCATCAAGAGCAGGAAATTGACTTGTATTATCATATTTGGGACATAATGGAACAGTGCCCCAGTTTGACAGGTTATAGTAGACATTACTGAATCCAATTATACTGAGAACAAGGTATCTGATGGGTCCGAGATATGAGGGGTTGATTGCAGAACTGTGAATGAACTAGTCTAAACCTGGGATTTAAAATATATGTACATGTTGATGAAGTATGCAAGATTGCTTGAGTATGGATAGGGTGAATGGGCAGACTACCCACTGTCATTTATAAAGTGACCATATAGTGACGTTGCTGGAAACAGAAGTCAGCTGCTGGTCATTGATGTATGTTGGGAGGTGCTGGTCAACAAGATTAGGTAGATTATGATGGTCATTTAGAATTTATCCCGTTGTTATTACAATAATATAAATTAAGAGATTTGAATACTAGATGCTATGCTTATGTCCGTGCATTGTTATGAGAAGTAACATAACCACCACAGCGCCTTCTTTAGATTATGTGTAGTGCAGCAACTCACCAGTGTAATGTGTATATTACATGGAAACTGTGCAAATGGAGGTTTAGTGAAATTTAATATATTTTGAATATTGTAAATGGACAATTTTAAGTTGAAGCTGCAGGCTGGGAAACAAGCTACAGCCTAGAGGAAAGGAGCCTGTAATAAGCTGCCTCAGGTAGTAGTTATATAACACATACAGTTGGATAAATAAAACTCCACAGATCAACAGTTAATTGCTAGCAGGAAAATGGTTAGGGACATGGGTTGCAGGTAAATTTATGTGTTGTGTCTATGACAAGATTTGGCTGAATGCAGGATAATAATAAACTCTGATGGAATGTCAATCGGAAATATTTGGTCAACTACATGAAAATAAGGATAGATTAGCGGGCTCAATTAAGCTACAACTATTACAGATGACAAACACAAGTTCAGCAATAAAGGCAATCTACCTTACAGGTTAGACGGAATTCACAATTTGCTGTCACCAGTATAAACATAAGAGCACAAAGTGACAGTAATTACTTCAGATTTCTGACTACTTTAAGATTTGAAATGTTATGATACTAATGCTGTGAAGCTTCTGCAAAGGATTTCCAATAATTTGGGATAAGGGTAAGTTTAACGCTGTATTTGTATGACCAACTACATGTACATGTAACAGGAATACAGAATTGACTATGGGAAGATTTATGATTGTGTTAAGATTAGGTGATCAGCACTGCAGTTACTGTGTACACAGACATGGTCAGTGGCAGGGGATAATGATTAAATGATAATGTGTGGATACCTGAGATGTGCAAATAACATATGCCATAACTGATAGCTCAAGAGGACAGCAATATCTACAGGGTATGTTTATATGTTGGCATCAGATAAACTGGCCATACAAACCATAACCTGGAAATAAAAGTTCTGAGGAATAATTGATGCACTGAAAACAATTAAAGTGAAAGCTGAAACAATTGCAATGTGCACCGAATCAACACCAGAAGACTGAGAATCACCAATGTATTTGCATACCTGCAGTTAGATCTACATCAAACATTGCAATGATTTAGGTTACCACCTGCATGAGTTGGTTTACTGTTATAGCTGACAGTAGAAAAAGTTTTCTCATCCCAAGCTAAATGCTTATTTTAAAATTGTGTTGAAAACTGACACGATGAGGTTCTAGTAGACGATCTCTGACCATTACTGAGAATAAGCACCTATACCAAATTCTTGCCCAAGGGTTGGGAAGGATGTTGCAATGGAGTTGAGAAGAGATCCAAGTGCAGGCACCTCAACTTATAATTTTCCAATGCGTGAAATGATTATGGAGGATTGTTTATTTAGGGTTTTTTTGTTTTTTTTTTAAATAACCCAGATGCATGAGAATTCTGGGCAACTGCATGAGAACGTGAGAGATGTGAAATGTGCGAGTCTCGCATTGAATGTGTGAGCGGTGTAGCTCAATAAGTGCATGACTCTGGCTGTGAGAGAACCCAGGTTGCAGTGGGATGCAGTGCAACTGGCAACAGCGCCTACGGTGTGGCATGACATAGGGTAACTGTTTAGACAGGTCGGTCTCTATAGTTGAATGGACTCCAGTTTGCAGCAGGAAGTATCCCCACTGGCAACTTCCTCTGACCCGAGATGATTGAAATTATGTATTGATGAGGACATGTAGGTTTAGGACATACATATTCCCACAAATAAGTGTACCACAGAGAATAGATAAATGCAAGCATTAGATAGTTGTCTAAATGGCCACTACAGGCTGCCGCCTTCAAATAAACAAGTTGCCTTTCAATAAGCTCTTTTGTGAGGATGAAAATGTCCATGGCATAATCAAGGTAAATGATACCTACTCCCAGTCAAAGATATTGGAATCTAAACTGGAATCATCTTAGCTTGCTAAGGGCATTTCACATATCACTCAACACAGTTTCTACGTATGATCGTGCCATGCGTTCGGATGATGAACTGGAATGAATTTCACATTATTGTGAAGGTAGGATTTGCCAAATAGGCTAGAACCATGCAGTCTAACTTGAAAAAGAGAATGTGGATGGAATATATGGCACATGCAGTTCGAGACTGGTATACCATACTCTATCTGGGGATGTACTGTGTTGAAACATGGAGTAGCTCAATGGATGAAGGAATGGGAACTGGACCTATGGCTCAGGAAAGTGGGTCTGCTCTGTGTTGCAGCAATTGTTTTCAGCCTGTGACATAGCCTTCATAATGTTTGGTTCTTCATCACCCCAAAGTCTGTCAGTGTTGCCATACATGCCAGTGTTCTCTCAGTTTCAGTGCTCCATTATGTTTTGTGGTGGTGCTGTACAGATGAGCTTTCATAAAGTGGCAAACCTGGAAGTATGGTTCCCACTGGTTTAAATTATGCACGATATACGTTGTGCGCTTTGCGAAACCAAAGATCTGGTGGTGCACGGTATATACGTTGTGCGCTAAGTGAGTGAATTCAGTTACATACCTGTATCTGTTTTGAGAACACCAGATTTATAAACTGTACACAAACGACTTAAACTGAATCTGATAGTCTGTGGTAAAACTTCATTTCCGAAACAAGATCATAGATGTGATGTCCAGGTAAAGTTGTATGTAGTCAATGGTTGAAGGACATTCTCCTGAAGTTATACAGCAAAAGAATCTTCTCGCAGAGTAACATGGAGTTCCGATGTTATCTGTAAAGGTCGATCTCTAGGGTGAAGCTCTCCAGCGGTTGCTTGCACTGGTCATTCGGGACCAGGTATACAAATGGTATCTTGTATAGGAGGTACCAGTAATTGTTCGCTTGAGCATAGGGCAAACATATACTCATTTCATGCTCCACAGTTAGAGAGATACTCCCAGGTTTGAGAGTGACCTCTGTTACACTTTAGAAGATGTAAATTCCTCCATGGTGAATATGTGCAGAGCTAGATATACAGATGATCTGACCATGAGCGATGCTGCAGGCAGAATGGCTGGGTTAGGAAAATTTGACATTAAAAAGAGGGGAGTTTATCTGGATTATAAAATGATAAGCAGGATACACAAATGGGCTGTGTGCAAAATAAACACAGAGCCAAGAACAGCAAGAATGTACACAGCAGGCAGTCTGCAAAATAAACAATACTGTTGATCAACAAAGCATTGTGGGCTGAGGAAATCAGACAGGCGCTGGCCTTGAGAGATAAGGGCCAGATGTTGTGTAATAGTGTAGCTGCCCAAACCAGATTAAATAATCATATACTTAATCCATCAGAAATGCTTTCTTTTATCATCCTTAGGAAAGAAGTTTTTAGGTCGTAGCCATGTTAGAGAGGTTGCGTTAAAGCGTCTGAAACCCATTGATGAATATTGTCAGGTAAGGACATCTATAAAGATTTACCTAGTTTCAAATGAGTGTTATAAAAATCAGATAAGTGGCCATGAGTATGATGATTTATTTCTCACATCACAATATCTTATCTAATACATATCCAAACAGAACCGAAAAACTTAGCAAAGATGTAAAGGCGTGATACAGCTTTGGTATCATATAGGTTTATCACATTGATTTTGGCCGCTGTGATGTGAGAAAGCCTGCAGAACATGTGAAATAGAGACACCATGATCTCTGGGTCTATAACTGTTTAATGGGTAACATTCTGTTATCTCCAATTTCTCTAATAGTTGAAAATCTCCAAACCTGCAGTAAGTATTATAACAGTATACTGACTAACATGTATGCCTACTTTCATTCTCTATAATTGGACAGACTCTGATAAAACTTCCTGCCAAAATCTCCGAGTGTGATGAAGTGCTGGAATTCTTTGAGACTGAACCGGAGGACCTTGATCCTATCAAGGAAAGGTTAGTGTCTACAGTTCACACCCTACATAAATAGGAATTCAGAGATTTGGATTATGATGGCAAAGAAGAAAAATTCATTTTTACCTCTCGGCCAAGTTTGGCCGAAGGATATTGTCTGCTTGGTCCATCCATCTGTCTGTTCATCTTACTTGTTAATACCATATTTCCTGAAGGATTATAGACATGCTTTCTAAATTCATTCAACATGTGCAACTGGTAATGAGTCAGAAGCCTAGGAAGGATGACTGACCTTGACCTATTTTATCCAGGTCCGATTTGAGTAATGGTCATAAGTTTTGAAGGATTATGTCTAGGCTGACCAAATTCATACTAGATATGTAACTGGTGATTGACTAGAAGCCTTAATAATTTCACTGACCTTGACGTATTCTATCAGGGTCAAATTCTAGATATTGCTGTATCCATTGAGAATCCTGGCTTGGCTCTTCAAATTTACACTAAAGTACATATGCAACTGATGGTTGATTAGAAGCCTATTCAAGTTGAACGACCTTGACCTATTTCATTTAGGTCAAATTCTAGTTTATACAAAATGTTATGTTTTAAACCTATTCTCACTACAAAATTTCTAAAATAGATTTGAAAGCGATGTTAAATCATATTCTAGTTCGGCATGCTTGGGTGTATATTGAAACCCAGAAGGCTCTTGTTTGCATTGAAAAAAACAACAGATATGTTCAGAGAGATTCCTCAGCAATTAAGCATCATATTTGAGTCAATCCTACCTAATTTGCCAGAATTAAAAAAAAATATAAAAAATATTGCCAGGCTGAATAGAAGTTGTGCCAAAATTAGGGTGATAAAACCCTGAAAGTAAGAACCATTGATGTTGATCCTATAATGGTGAATATATGTAAGTTTTCAGGGGTTAAATTGTTCTTTTGCAGGCATGTCAGTAAGAAACCAAAGGGAGACAAGATATCACGTCCCAAACTTCTTGAGCAGTATGTGGCCATTGCCGACTATGACCCAAAGGAAAAGGGAGAAATTAGGCTGAGAACAGGGATGAACATTGAAGTGGCAGAGAAGAATGATACAGGTACATGTTAATGTGAATTATCACTACAGGTGTGATGATCTTCAGTGTTCCGCAATTTTGTTTTTCTTTTTTTCCCCCATGAACTAAGCTATAGTTGTACAAGAAATATAACATATCTCAGGGGTAGTACATGTAAATGTACACAGTCTAGACTCTGAACCTCCTCTGTGGAAACAGATCAAATCCTTCATGGGACTGCTGGGTATCATATAGAAGTGTACTGTCAGGTTTGCTACTCTTTTCGATTACTTTCCCCGGAGTTATGGCCCTTTATCATCAAATTCATATGACCTATTGGATGTTATCTAAAACAAAATTTGGGGGTGGTTGAATAATTACACAGATTGGCTACCAGAGTTGTTTTGTTGTCTCATTTCTTATGTTTATCCATCATGATTTAATAGGTTGGTGGTTTGTGACAGCAGAGGATGAGCAGGGTTGGGTACCTAGTACATACCTGGAGAGACAGGATGGAGGCGAGGAGTACAGTATAGATAAACCAGAACCTGGTCAAGGTGGGTTACCCAGTACATACCTTGAGAGTTGGGGTGAGGGAGAGGAGTACAGTATAGATAAACCAGAACCTGGTCAAGGTGGGTTACCCAGTACATACCTGGAGAGTTGGGGTGGGGGAGAGGAGTGCAGTATAGATAAACCTGAACCTGGTCAAGGTGAGTATCCAGGACATACCTGGAGAGACAGGATGGGGGCGAGGAGTACAGTATAGATAAACCAGATCCTGGTCAAGGTGGGTTACCCAATACATACCTGGAGAGTTGGGGTGGGGGAGAGGAGTGCAGTATAGATAAACCTGAACCTGGTCAAGGTGAGTATCCAGGACATACCTGGAGAGACAGGATGGGGGCGAGGAATACAGTATAGATAAATCAGAACCTGGTCAAGGTGGGTTACCCAATACATACCTGGAGAGTTGGGGTGGGGGAGAGGAGTGCAGTATAGATAAAGAGTTGGGGTGAGGGAGAGGAGTACAGTATAGATAAACCAGAACCGGGTCAAGGTGGGTTACCTAGTACATACCTGGATTAGACAGGATTGGGGAGAGGAGCACAGTATAGATAAACCAGATCCTGGTCAAGGTGGGTTACCTAGTACATACCTGGATTAGACAGGATGGGGGAGTGGAGTACAGTATAGATAAACCTGAACCTGGTCAAGGTGAGTATCCAGGACATACCTGGAGAGACAGGATGGGGGCGAGGAGTACAGTATAGATAAACCATAACCTGGTCAAGGTGGGTTACCTAGTACATACCTGGAGAGTTGGGGTGAGGGAGAGGAGTACAGTATAGATAAACCTGAACCTGGTCAAGGTGAGTATCCAGGACATACCTGGAGAGACAGGATGGGGGAGAGGAGTACAGTATAGATAAACCAGAACCTGATCAAGGTGGGTAAACAGTACATACACAGAGAGACAGGATGGGGTGATGAGTACAGTATAGATAGAGCAGAACCTGATCAAGGTGGGTAAACAGTACATACACAGAGAGACTGGATGGGGTGATGAGTACAGTATAGATAGAGCAGAACCTGATCAAGGTGGGTAAACAGTACATACACAGAGAGACAGGATGGGGTGATGAGTACAGTATAGATAAACCAGAACCTGATCAAGGTGGGTAAACAGTACATACACAGAGAGACAGGATGGGGTGATGAGTACAGTATAGATAGAGCAGAACCTGGTCAAGGTGAGTTACCTAGTACATACCTGGAGAGACAATTCCTCTAATAAATCGATCACCGGAAGTGATATTTGAGATATTAAAAATGAGGGGTGATCGATTTATTGCAACTGAGTGAAAGCTGTGATTCGCGAAGTCGGAGAAATGAAAGTTTGGATCATTGAGTGCCCAGTTTCCGATACTGCCAGTACAAGTGATTTGTTTCAAATTATACTTAAGTTGGGTGTGATTATTTATTTTCAACCATTTAATTAATTAATTTTCAGTTGCTAACTTTAAGTAGTCGTATCAAGTAGCCCGTTGGAATTATTGGAATAGTCCTCCATCAAAACTGCATGGTGAAACATATGGCAGACAGTGTTCAACCTGTTCAACCTGGTACCCTGTTCTCGGGCACCCTCGCCAACAGCTTAACCAATGTAGTGAAAATGATTCCCTTAATTACATGTTATTTCCTCTCATGGAAGTCTCGCGGGATTTTTGCAAAATGGCGGGTTATCTCTGTGTCTGTGCGAGTTTCTAATTCAACCACGCGTAAAATAGTAATAGTAATAGTTATGCAAATCATATTCAATTTTAATTGGCTCAAATTCACTTTTCATTTTGATTGAAATTCAGTTTTCTTAACACAGTGGTCTCTAATTGAGTTTCCCCCTTGTCTAGACCAACTTGAGTTTCACTTGTAAATTTTTTGTTACAAACGTGATTGACTGAAAATCGGGGGTGATTGAATTATTGCAACTTCTGATCGTATTTTTCTCCAAAAATCGAGGGTGATCGATTCCCGATAGGGTTATCGATTTATTAGAGGAAATACCGTAGATAGACCAGAACCTGGTCAAGGTGAGTTACCTAGTACATACCTGAAGAGACAGAATGGGGGTGAGGAGTACAGTATAGATAAACCAGAACCTGGCCAAGGTGGGTTACCTGGTACATAACTGGGGAGACTGGATGGAAATGAGGAGTAAAGCATAGATAAACCAAATCCAGGTCAAGATGTGTGACATACCTGTCCTGGACCGTTTTACGGCTTATGAACATGTATACTAACTGAAGGCAATCATTGGTCAAAACTATTTCTGTGTTTATAAGCAGTATAGTCATTTCTACAAAACCTTGATTACATGTAAGAATTTACTGATTGTTTTAGGTATATATTTGATGTCCGTAGGTGTTTATGTACAGTTCATGTAACATTCAGGTCAAGAAGTAAAGCAAATAAAGTTTTTGGACTTGGGAGATGGGAATCTGTGGAGAAAAAAAATACTACTTTGAACGTCGCCCCACCCAACACCATCATATATTCCGGAAGCTTGCACATACTACCTTTATTTAATACATCCGCTCAATTTAAGGTTTCAAATTTCAGTTTTCTAATTTTTATACGCCCGCCAAAAGGCGGATGTATTATGTGATGGCCGTTTCCGTCCCTCGCGTCCAGTCTATATCTGGGACAGTTTTCTATCTACAGTTCCAATTTTTGGTGAGTGGATACCCTACGGAGAGACGATGTGTCATGTACCAAAATGAAGGTCGAGGTCAGAGATTAAAGGTCACTGGCCTGAAAAACAGGAAATCACTGAAGTTTTTGTGTCCGGTCTTTATCTGTGAACTTTTTCTATCCACAGTTGCAACTTTTTTGAGTGGATACACTAAGTGAAGATGATGTGTCGCGTTCCGAAATTGAGGCTGAGGTCAGGTCAAAGGTCACTATTGCCTAAAAATCATAAAATCATTGATCATTGACAGTTTTCTATCTACAGTTGTAATTTTTGGTGAGTGGATGCCCTAGGAGGGGAACGATGTGTTGCATACAAAATGTAGGTCGAGGTCAGAGGTCAAAGGTCAGTGTGACCGAAAAATCAGGAAATCATTAAAAATTTCAAATTATTTTTGTGAGTGGATTCAATAGGGGGAAATGAATTGTCACATACCAAAAATTAGGTCAAGGTCGAAGGTCATAGGTCTGTGACCCCAAAATCAGGAGAATATCAAAAATAACTTTTTTTGTGTCAGTAGATACATTAGGGGGACGCGATGTATCACATATCGAAATGTAGGTCAAGTTCAAAGGTCAAGGTCACTGTGACCCCTAAATCATGACATTATTAAAAATGATGATTTTTTGTGTCCATTGATGTATTAAGGGGAGACGATTTCTCATGTCCCAAAATTTAGTGGTCAATAGTCAAGGTCACTGTAAGCCCAGAATCAAGAAGTCTTTAAAAGTTACTTTTTTTTGTGTCAGTAGATACATTAGGCGGAAGGATGCGTCACGTAGCAAAAAGTACGTCAAGACCAAAGGTCAAGGTCACTGTTACCCCAAAATTATGAAATTGTTAAAAATCGTGATTTTTTGTGTCTATAGTAAATTTAGGGTTTTAAGGGAAGACAATGTGTCATGTACCAAAATATAGGTCAAGGTCAAAAGTCAAGGTCACTGTGACCCCAAAATCAAGACCTCATTAAAAATAACTTTTTTTGTGCCAGTAGATACATTGGAGAGACATGTGTTACATACCAAAATGTGGGTCAAAGGTCAAGGTCACTGTGACCCCAAAATCAAGAAATCATTAATCACATTTTCATATGCCTTTCGAAGACGAGGCCATGTAATGTGATGTTGCCTTCTGTCCATTCATCCATTAATATTTGTTGTCCATGCCATACATGTATCTCTAGTTTCAAGGTATGGATTGGTACCAAACTTTGGGTATACCTTACCCACATGGCAAAGAGGAGCCATATTCATTTTGAGATCAATTTGTCAAGTTCAGTCTCCCAAAACTGAATCAAGTTTAGCTGACTAAGCTTATACATGTTAGGTTGGAATATTCAGAGTTGTCTCCCCTACATGTATATGGCATTTGTCTGTAAGAAACAGCTACATTTAGTTCAACTGTTGTGAAATAAAAAACATAGATTTACTAATTTAACGGGGAGAGGAGACTTTTATGTTTATTAACTCAAGAACAAAGGTTTACTTCATGACTTTCATCACATTTTTCTTCATGAAAATTTTTTCGCCTGAAAGGAATCCATTTGAAGGAAAACTACTATTTTCTTGTGTTCGACTATTGTTGATTTCAGTGTGGGATATGTGAGCTCTCGGCTCTTGTTTCAAGGTCACCTAGTTACCAAGAGTTGAGCCCATTTTAGTTTATCATTCAATATAAGATGTGATATATTACATTCTCAGAAACACAAAATTGTAGACCTTTCTCTGGATTGCTAGCTACCAATTGGGATCAAGGCCATTAAACAACCTTGAAATTTGGACCGGTGTAATTCCAGATATACGGGCATATATTGAAGCCCCTTGGGCTCTTGTTAATCCTAAATTTCAATTCTAACTGTTAAATTTAATGTCATCTTTTCTTTAGAAGGAACAGGACTTCATTCTGACTATTGTGAACATAACCGTGAACTTATTTTCTGTTATCTTGTATGAACAGAAGAGCAGTATGTGTGTACCCAGCCATTCAGTGGTGAGGGCCCTGATGAGGTGACATTAGAGAGGGGAGCTATCGTCTTAGTGCTCGAGAAAAATCTCCAAGGATGGTGGCATATTAGGTAATAGTTTCTTTTTCTTTCACTAAAATGCCATGATGAGAATTGTTCATTATGAATGTTCTCATGGTTAAATTGCATCAGTCTTAAAGTATCTTTTAAAATAGTGCATCGGCATCTCCTCTAATGAACAATGGGAGTCTGACTTTTAGATTTGAGTGATGCTGTGGGGTGTTATGATGTTGAGATTTGTAGTTGGAGCCTGGCTTTTATGTGTGACAAATCTTCATTTTGTGCTTGACTTTGGAAGGGTGTTCAATATGGCTGGGCATTATGGTATCACCAGAACACTGATTGAAGAAGTTCAGTTTTAGGGTTAAAGAGTTTTATATCACAGGCCAGTGAAAATCCAGGATTTCTTTTTGGAAAATTTGAATGGACCAATCAAGTGTTTTCAAACTGAAAGATTACCCATGATGCAGTACTGTTATTTCTATAAAACTCTGTTGAAGGAGAAGCACTATTAAAGTAGTGCTAGCACTGGGGAATGAGTAGTTGTAACTGTGAGCTTTCATTCATGTGAGTATATCCTCAGTTGAATTACGATCTTACTGGATACAGAGCTGTGTATTTTTCATGACTGTGCCGCTCACTTTTGGGTTCACATCTCGTTCATTTGTTTTGTAGTCTTTATTCTGAAATTGTTTCTTTCACACAGGTACAATGGTCAGGAAGGTTATGTTCCAGCAGCGTATTTATCTCGTACAAACCCCTCGAGGCCACAGTCAGGTCTACAAACTGGGTCAGATCAGCTTCATCAAGGGCCTGTCCAAATCAGCTCTCTGTCAGAAATCAGCGAATTCTTCAAACCGAAAAGTGATAATCCGAGTCCGGCCAGTAAAAAACAGTCCATAAAAGCACCTCCACCAAGGTCAAATTCTTTACCAGTGAGTCTGATTTATTTGCTGAGAAGTTGAATATTAGGTGGCTTTCTCACCATTCATCATTTTCAGGAGCAATCTCACTGTTCAACTTTGTGTTAAATATAAAGTAACATCCTACTTAGATCAAAGAATACCTTCTTGTCTCCTTTAGGAAAACTAACCTCAAGTTGGACTTCATAACTTAGTGACTTCATTCTTGATGATTTATATATATTGTTGAGAGATTATTTTCATACATCTGCCTAAAAGGCGGACATGAAGGTATTTGATGGCAATTTCACTCTGTTTGTATCCACGGGGCCCTCGGTGGCCGAGTGGTCTAAGGCGCTTCGCTGGTGACCGCTAGCCTCACACCGCTGAACCGGCACGGGTTCGAGCCCAGCTGGTCCATGTGTGAAAGTTTGTCAGTTACTCGCTGAAGGGCGGTGGTTCTCTCCGGGTACTCCGGCTTCCTCCACCAACCAAACTGACTGTCACCATATGAGTGAAACAAACTTGAGTGTGACATTAAGTCAAATTCCCTCCTCCTGTTTGTGTCCACTCTATGTCTGTAACAATTTTCTCTTTACAGTTCCAAATTTTTTTTGGGAGTGGATACACAGGGGAAAATGATGTGTCACACAAAAAATGGAGGTCAAAGCCAAAGGTCACTGACCTAAAATTCATTGAATTATGTGTATCCAATCTACAACTGCAACAGTTTTTCCCCTCAGCTTATTGACCTGTGGAGTCTAATCAGCATGTACATCTGGTCGTACAGTCGAAAGATTGGCTGTCTGTCAACAATTTCTTGTCCATTCCATGTCTCGGTTACTATATGATGGACAACTTTGAAAGCTATATGGAACATGCTTAGTATTTTGTAGATGTGCAGGGTGTAGTTCTTTTCCTCATGCTAATCAATTGTCTCACATTCATTGCATTTTAAACATGTATTGTATTCTGCTCAGGGTTAGTACTCCTTGAACAACTTTGAAACTTGATTCATGCTTAGTACCTTGGGGATGTGCATTAACTATACAAACACATAGTTATTGTCATTTTTCGTCAACCATGAATACAAAATTGCCTGGTCGTAAGCCTATATCGGAATGTTTCGAATTTATATGATACATGCTAGTACTTCGGCGAAGGCTGATCTTCAGTATTCAAAATCCTCATCTTTCATTCAACTGATTGTATGCATTCAACTGATTGTGTGTTGTCATTATGTTTAGACTGAGGGGGCAATGCACCTGTTAGGTGATACTTCATATCTTCCTACAGTTGAAAATTTTTGACAGTGGATACACTAGGTGGAGACTGTGTTGCATACCAAAGTTGAGGTCGAGGTCAGAGGTGAAAGCTCACTAAATGGAAAAAGCAGGAAATCATTGAAAATTGCAATTTGTTGTCATTAGACAGGATTATATCCAGGAATTTGAAGTAGTGTCCTTATTTGAAAAAAATAATGCTGAGCACAGCGAGGCGTAGCGTACAGGCCGGGGTCTGGGGTCTTAGATGCTCTCAGGAGCATTCGAGCCCATTTCTGGCTATTTAAATGTCTTGTCAGATAGCTGTAGATAATGAACAATTTACTTCTTTTTTCCAAATTTTCACCATATTCAGGCTGATCTTGCTTGTGTTTCAAAATGACAAAGTTGAGCAGGGACTTGCTGCATGAATTTCCAGATCATTTACTCCACGTGCTGTCAGATTGATACTATACCATGATGTCAACTTTGATTAAACTAATAACAACTAACCTTTTTGCTGACTAGACTAGGGCTCAGGGGCCGCCTAGGCGCGAGAAACTCTGGGACCCTTGATGCTCTTAGAAGCAGTTTAACCGATTCCTGGCTGCACATGTCTTGTCGATCAGACAAGCATATCATGCACATTTTACTTCTTGTTTAATCTGATCATCTGCTTTTAAAATTATTTACAGCTGCTGCTTTCAAAATTTCTATTGAATAGATTCCTCTGTACAGTATTTTTATACCATGCTGTATATCATTCGAAGCTAATTCTCTTCCCACCTCGACTGCCTCAACGGGTTGAACATAATTTGTCCCAGCTTCGATGCCTGCATCATTTTCCATGTCGTGTTCAACATCTGCTTGACCTGTGTTTTCAATACCGGCAGCACAGCATCGAGCAAAGAGAAGGTCGACTTTGTGGCAGTCAGACCCTTCATCTTAATTCCTTTAGTTTTTTTTTCAAATGTCCAGCCAACACACCGCATCCTCTTGTGCGGCCGCTACCCTTCGTATTTCCCCTAGACCGACCTTTCTGTCCCACCATGACGGCGTGTCATTGCAGATACGCGTTGCAGATACAACGCGAGAACGCACACGCTGCCTAGCTCTCCAGACACTCACAGACGTACATATTTCCGACTTCATTCATAGTATAGACCTCTGCCTGGAGAACGAAAACTATCGCGCCCCTAGTGGCCAAGCTTATCAACGGATAGATGCATAGTTGTCTCCCTTGCCATAAGTTTTGTCTAACGCGAGTTGACACACACTCGTCCAGGTTTACGGCTTTCAAACATCGTAAAAAAACATCATTTGATTTTTGAAAAAAATCATTTGATATTTTGCAAAAACATATTCATTTTTAATTCATTTGATTTTGTACCTGTGTCCGTTTTACGGACGCTGTGAGACCCTAGATCTAACCCTGTTAGATACATTAGGGTGAGGTCATGTACCGGAATTGAGGTCAAAGGTCAAGGTCAATGTGACTCCAAATCAGGAAGTAATTAAAATCACAATCTTCTTTGTCTGCATCAAGGGGAGGCGATGCGTCATGCATTGAAATTGAGGTCAAAGGTCAAGGTCACTGTGATCCCAAAATCAGGAAATCATTAACAAAAACTCAGTTTGAACTCAAAATATGCCCGAAACATTTATCAGTCTAAACAGGTGGAACAGTGAATTGAAGACTTTCAGTACTGTATGGATTGTAACATGTGATAATTAGTGGTGTACTAGAAAACAAGGACTGTACTGAGTATTGAAAACAGCTTTATTTGGGAAAATGTACTGAATTTGTGAATCATCACTGTCAGTCAAGGTCGTTGAGCGAATTATGATGACTAGATAAAAACTGTCCGATATGCAGGCCTTATTTTTTGACGCGAACGCTCGTTCAGGTTACGTGAAGGTTACGCAAATCGTATTTTACGCGAACGGTCACCGTTCACGTGGGGCGAATTTTATCTGCTAGCTTATTTTCATAAGTCGGGAGTGTCTGTCTGCACAAACTGGAAATAAAATAATTGGCGACAGTTATATTTGCGCGTATACCGTGCACTTTCTCTTTCTCCTATTGTCGACTGGCAGGCTAATTTACACGGCCGTGGTTGTTTGATAAATCATGAATTGCTTATGGCCTGGTTAAATTGTTTGTGTCGGAGTGGTTTCGTTTTCACTGGCCAGACAATTACGCATGCCCAGATGGAAATAGGTCAGCACTGCCATTTACAGCATGTTGACCTCAACACGTGCTGCCAGCCCCGGGCGATCTCAATCATGAAGTCTGGTGATCACGGGGGGTGGAAAGACCGTCGCATGCAAATTACAACACCATCATTCTTGGGTTTTGTATTCGAATGAACCGTTACCTTATTCTTATGTCATTGAAATAATGCCACCGTTTTGACGGGTATAAAATATTCATATGATCAAATAAATATGAACTCGTGTTCAGCTTTGTTACACCTTTCACCCCTGTTGATTTTGCCAAGTGACTCAAGTGAGTCTATCCCGGCCAGTGTGGTTCATGTCCAAAAACAATGAAAACTGTGAGGGAGATGGATTGTAGTTAAGTTTCTCCGTAAATCAAATAGCATTTCGTTGGTATTTGTTCTCTTATTAACAGTAAGATAATCTTTATTCTTTTCACACTAGTGTAATGTTCTCATGGTTTCGGGAGAATAAATATCTTTTTGTTTGAACAATGGGAAAACAGTTAATTGTGTATGCGTGCTCTTTCACCCCTGGAGTCAAAATCAGAATGGGACAGACATAAGCCTCATGGCAAACTGATGATACGGACTAGAGCGGGTTTACAGATTGGATTTACAGCTGTTCTATTATAAATTAAGGATAGATTCCGTCGGTTTATAAATGGTATGGCAATTAATCATTAGTGAATACACAATAGTCGTGTGACGGGAAAATATCACGATGTGGCTGTCAAGTGTCGTACTGTCCATGTCAAGCAGTTTGAATTTGCCACAATTACCGGGGCAAGAGAGAGCAGCGGCATTACGTCAGCGTGGTCGGCAGTTATTTCTTTCTCGTATATTGTTCGTGTCCTTGAGCAAATGGTAATATGTATTAAATTTACGTAACCTTTCACGTAACCGATCGGTTACGCAGCGAACTTGGTGCGTAACCGAACGATCGGTTACGTACGCAAAAAATCACGCGAACGGTAAATCGTTCACGCCAGATTTTGAAAAAATAAGGCCTGGATATGTAGCCCGGACACGAAACGGACATACGGACAGCGCCATCCCATAACACATTGTCTCCCCTTAATGCACATACCTACCAAATCAGATCCGTAGCTTGAAAAGTGTGTGATACACAGTCCAAACACGAGAGAAACTACTTTTACAATGGCTGAGATAAAAGATGTGTCTGGTGGCCATGGAAACGGCCCACATGAGTAAAAGCAACACATGACATGTCGTCTACCCGTAATATGCCTAACATGACTGCCCGGTTATTGGACACTTTTTATGAATAAGAGTCTGCAGGTCGGCCATGCAACCACGTATGGCCGAGAAAGTAACACTGGATAAAGGACTACATCTTTAGTGATAAATCGTCATCAAAAAATATTGAAGAACAAATACGGGGAGAGACTGGGAATAGTTGACCATAGGGATAGGGACCATCCATGGCATGAAAATGCAAGTTTGTGCCCAGTTATTGGGCACTTTTTCAGTGATGGATTTATTTGAAACTAATCCACTTACTGTAAAATTGTTTGTCCCCCAGTCTTCGGTAAACATCCAACAATATTTAAACATGAATCTGCACTGTAGCCCACAAATGAGTTTTGAAATGAGCGTCGAAGATTCAACCGGTCCCAAATTTTGCAGTTTTTGGGAGTGTCCATTATCCTTGGCTGTCAATCAGTGCTATTGCCACTGTGAGCCACATGTCATGCTATCGTAAACTGGCTGCTCCCGGAAATGTTCTATTTTTAGACGGAGTGGCGTGGAGAAATGTACATCGTCTGCCAAACTCCGGTCGTGTTGCACACTGAGATTCAGACTGAAGATTCTCCATATTTGTGGGAACATTTTCAGCCAGATTTCGTTGAATTTAATCAAACCTGCAAATAGGAATGAAACTCTGAAACTGGAGGAAATTTTCTGACGCATTTTTTCACCCAAATTTGTGAGACTATTTCATACCCGCATGAGGGCTTAACGTGCACAAATTCCGTGAGTAAACAGAAATTTATCAGCGTGTCTTTGTAACTCAACTGTAAAATTAAATTTGTATTACAGTTGTCATGTAATATTCCCAGAAAATATCCCCGCTGGGTCTAGGTGTCCAATAATAGGGCCTGTCCAATAACCAGGCAGTCCTGCTACCTACCAAAGTTCAGATCCGAAGCTTGAAAAGTGTGCGATATACAGCCCGGACTTCAGGGAAACTATCCTTACCATGACTGAAATAAAGAGGGTGTGTCTGGTTTCCATGGAAATGACCCACAGGAGGAAAAGCAATGCACGACACATCGTCTCCCCCTAAATGCACCTAGCTACCTACCAAACTTCAGATCTGTAGCTTGAAAAGTGTGCGATATACAGTCCAGACACAAGAGAAACTTCCTTTACAATGGCTGAGATAAAGAGGGTGTGTCTGGTTGCCATGGAAACGATCCACATGAGCAAAAGCGACGCATGACACATCTCCCCCTAATGCACCTACCTGCCAAACTTTAGATCTGTAGCTTGAAAAGTATGCGATACAGTCCAGACACAAGTGAAACTACAATTAGAATGGCTGAGATAAAGAGGTGTCAAGTTGTCATGGAAATTACCCACATGAGCAAAAGCAACGCATGACACATCGTCTTCCCTTTATGCACCTACCTGCCAAACTTCAGATCAGTAGCTTGAACAGTGTGCGATATACAGTCCGGACACGAGAGAAACTACCTTTACAGTGGCTGAGATAAAGAGGGTGCGTCTGGTTGCCATGGAAACGACCCACATGAGCGAAAGCAATGCATGACAGGTCGTCTCCCCCTAATGCACCTACCTACCAAATGCCGGATCCGTAGTTGAAAAAGTGTGCGATATTCAGCCCGGACCAAAATGGACGGACAGCGCCATCCCGTAACACATCCTCTTTTTCAGCGGGCTTATAAAAATTGCAATATTTTGTGGACATTAGGTGGAAACACACAAAAATCTAGATCAATTTTATGTCCAGGTGTATATTGAAGCCAATTTTGGCTCTTGTTTTATTTGACATCCCATTCTGCAGTTCTTCTGTTTTGTATTCTCACTTGATTGTTCCCCTGTGCACATACATTCCTTGGCTTAAAAATGAAAATGAGGAGGTGTTCAAAGGTACATTAATCACCTTATGTTAATCATCTGCAGAATTCAGCTAATAAGAATTGTGACTGACATCTGCCATATTCTGTTTTATTCCCTAGAGAGGATCAGCTCCCCTACCCTCGAGTGGTCCCAAACGCGTCAAAGAGTATGTTACCATTGAATCATTCAGTGACAGTGTAGGAGATGGTATCAGTTTTTCTGCTGGTCAGACAGTCAAGGTAAGCAGCTTCTGAGGTTTGAATTTGTTCACACTGTTTTGAGGTGGTAAAACCTGGTGGAAGGAATGTTGGGTGCAGCATGAGACTGGCTTTGATGATAATGCAAAAATTGTGAGATTAACATTAGGGATGTATTCAGCCCGAAATATTATGGCTAAGGCTGCAGTAAATTTTGTTGTGTTTCTAGTCAGCATGCGGATTCTCATGAACCCTGCGCATCAAAACTTTGTTTTCGCAAAATTTGCAGCAAAGTTCCCTTGACCAAGGTAACAGCCACCAACGTTGAATTTGTCTGTATTGTGCAAAGGCTGTTGTAAAAAAGTTGGATAATGAATATTTCTGATTGAAGCTATATATGTACTAGATTTAACATATATCACTGTCCTAAATCAGAACTCTTCCACAATAATAAAAAAAAGAAAACAGAGTGAAAAAGAACATGGGGCATCTTTGACCAGAAACAGATCTTTTGGGGCTTAATTGTAGACCTCGATAGAACCTGTGTTGGAACAGTGGCTTAGACCTGGGTGGAGCCGGTGTGTTACAACAGTGGTTCAGACCTCGATAGAGCCGGAGTGTTACAACAGTGGCTCAGACCTCAATAGAGCCTGTGTTACAACAGTTGCTCAGACTTCAATAGAACCTGTGTTGCAATAATGGCTCAGACCTCGATAGAGCCTGTGTGTTACAACAGTGGTTCAGACCTCAATAGAGCCTGTGTTGGAACAGTGGATCAGACCTCGATAGAGCCTGAGTGTTACAACAGTGGATCAGACCTCGATAGAGCCTGAGTGTTACAAGTGGCTCAGACCTCAATAGAACCTGTGTTGCAATAATGGCTCAGACCTCGATAGAGCCTGTGTGTTACAACAGTGGCTCTCCTGAGTTGTTTGCTACCACATGTGGACAAAGTACTTAAGGCACCAACAGACATCAGTTTTGTTCAAAGATTAAAAAATATCCAGCATAAATTCTCATTTATTTTCCTTCATATATCTGTTATTTCATAAGGGCTGACTACATCTGCGATTGAAATTAACAGATCATTTAGGATAACTGTGTTGTAATTTTAATGAAAGTGTGATGTAATGTACTTTTGTGATGTCATTGCTTTACTCGTACTTACATGTATGTGTGCTTCACCACTGATTCCCCAAAAGGGGTGTGGGTTTGCTTGGCCATGGCAATTTGGTGTTTGTTTGACCTTGACCCCTGGGTGCTAGTTTGACCTTGACCCCTGGTATTGCACTATTTCAGGTCCTAGAGAAAAGCCCCAACGGTTGGTGGTATGTGGAGATAGGGGAACAGGAGGGATGGGCACCGGCCGCTTATATACAACAGTTACCAGAAACCCCTTTGGTACGTATGGGTATTAACCAGCTCTTTGTTTGTTGGGGTTGGAGAACAGAAATAATGGGTACCATTTGCTTGCATGTATTAATTACTGGAAGCGTAGTCTTGTTATCCACCAGTGTCTGTCTGTTAAAGTTTGTGTTTCATGTGATATCTCCTGTTTTGGATTGTGAATTGTTACCAAACTGCAGGTCTATGATGACTCAGTGATGAGAATGCACATTGTTCACTTTCAGGTGAAAAGGTTCAAGGTCATGGTTCAAACCATGAAATGATCAAAAGAATTGGGTGTCCATACCATGACCAAAGTTTAGGCATATCAGTCAAGGGTGCAATGTAGAGTTATCCGGTGCACCTGAATTCGGCTGTCAGTAGTTGTATAATCTTTAGCAAAAGCCTGATATACCTATATATATACCCGGTACTCAAGGAAAATACTTGTACCTAAAGATATTCCAAGGTACATGACATTTAGGTGATTAGTGAATTCAGAATTGCTTCAGCTTTCCTGGAACACCCCTTAAAAAGTAGAAAAATTTGTCATATTCGACCCAGTTTCCAGGAAAAATCTGAGATCTGATTTTCAATAAAACACTGTCTCCTCTTCCACATCGAAGAAAAAAGCAGGCTCATTAACCTCCCAGTTTTTGTCAGATATTCTTGCCTTGAATGAGCTATGATTTTCACACCTCGAAAAGGGGCATAACAATGATAACTGAGGCTGTTAAAAAGTTATTTCCCGACTGGCTGCTCTGTAGACAACCTCAGCCATTGATTCACTTATGTCAATTTGGAGGACTAAGAGGATGGTACTGTTAACATCAGCAAATATATAGGGAAGAAGAATACATGGTCAGTCTCCCTTATTAACAAATTAGTTTGAATAGTCTCCCTTGCTTAGAAGCACTTTCTCATCAGTGGTAGAATGAAGACGGTAGTTTGAATGTTATACTTTTGCTCAGCGGTAGATACGGCACTTTGGATTGTATTATTATTTGGCGGCAGATTGAGACGGCGGTTTGATAGCCTTCTCCTTTTCCTCAGCGGTGGAATGGAGACGGTGGTTTGGATAGTCTCCCTTGCTTAGAAGCACTTTCTCATCAATGGTGGAGTGAAGACGGTAGTTTGAATATTATACTTTTGGCGGTTTGATGGTTTTCTCCTTTTCCTCGGCGGTGGAATGGAGACGGTGGTTTGATAGTCCCCCTTGCTTAGAAGAACTTTCTCATCAGTGGTGGAATGAAGACGGTAGTTTGAATGTTATACTTTTGCTCAGCGGTAGATACGGCACTTTGGATTGTATTATTATTTAGCGGCAGATTGAGACGGCGGTTTGATAGCCTTCTCCTTTTCTTCAGCGGTGGAATGGAGACGGTGGTTTGGATAGTCTCCCTTGCTTAGAAGCACTTTCTCATCAATGGTGGAGTGAAGACGGTAGTTTGAATATTATACTTTTGGCGGTTTGATGATTTTCTCCTTTTCCTCGGCGGTGGAATGGAGACGGTGGTTTGAATAGTCTCCCTTGCTTAGAAGCACTTTCTCATCAGTGGTGGAATGAAGACGGTAGTTTGAATGTTATACTTTTGCTCAGCGGTAGATACGGCACTTTGGATTGTATTATTATTTGGCGGTTTGATAGCCTTCTCCTTTTCCTCAGCGGTGGAATGGAGACAGTGGTTTGGATAGTCTCCCTTGCTTAGAAGCACTTTCTCATCAATGGTGGAGTGAAGACGGTAGTTTGAATATTATACTTTTGGTGGTTTGATGGTTTTCTCCTTTTCCTCGGCGGTGGAATGGAGACGGTGGTTTGAATAGTCCCCCTTGCTTAGAAGAACTTTCTCATCAGTGGTGGAATGAAGACGGTAGTTTGAATGTTATACTTTTGCTCAGCGGTAGATACGGCACTTTGGATTGTATTATTATTTAGCGGCAGATTGAGACGGCGGTTTGATAGCCTTCTCCTTTTTCTCAGCGGTGGAATGGAGACGGTGGTTTGGATATAGTCTCCCTTGCTTAGAAGCACTTTCTCATCAATAGTGGAGTGAAGACGGTAGTTTGAATATTATACTTTTGGCGGTTTGATGGTTTTCTCCTTTTCCTCGGCGGTGGAATGGAGACGGTTGTTTGAATAGTCTCCCTTGCTTAGAAGCACTTTCTTATCAGTGGTGGAATGAAGACGGTAGTTTGAATGTTATACTTTTGCTCAGCGGTAGATACGGCACTTTGGATTGTATTATTATTTAGCGGCAGATTGAGATGGCGGTTTGATAGCCTTCTCCTTTTCCTCAGCGGTGGAATGGAGACGGTGGTTTGGATAGTCTCCCTTGCTTAGAAGAACTTTCTCATCAATGGTGGAGTGAAGACGGTAGTTTGAATATTATACTTTTGCTCAGCGGTAGATACGGCACTTTGGATTGTATTGTTATTTAGCGGCAGATTGAGACGGCGGTTTGATAGCCTTCTCCTTTTCATCGGCGGTGGAATGGAGATGGTAGTTTGAATAATCTCCCTTGCTTTGAAGCAATCGACTGCTTACTTTTTCATCAGCGTTGGAATGAAGATGGTGGTTTGAATAGTCTCCCTTGCTTTCAAGCACTTTTTCATCAGCGGTGGAGTGAAGATGGTAGTTTGAATATTATACTTTTGCTCAGCGGTAGATACGGCACTTTGGATAGTATTATTATTTAGCGGCAAATCGAGACGGCGGTTTGATAGCATTCTCATTTTCCTCAGCGGTGGAATGGAGACGATGGTTTCAATAGTCTCCCTTGCTTTGAAGCAATTGACTGCTATTTGGGATCGCTTGATACATGAGCTGATGGAAAATCAGTACGCCAGCACACTTCGTCTGGTATAAGTCCGCAAACTTAGTGCACATATCTGGTCCATAATTCATGTAAGGGACTCCGCGATAGCGAACACCATACAAGTAGATAAATAACACTTATCAGAAATATGGGACGACTGGTGGGGGTTATATTTGAGAAAGAATTTGTATGTAGGCCTATGTCTTTTCGAACTTTCAATTTTAAACAGTGGCGTTGCAGTCTTGGTAGTTTGCAGACTGGCAATTCCTACCTACACAGCTGCTTTGCGGCATTGCTCCAACAGAATAAATCTTCCTTGTAAATATGGCAAGAACGGGTTATAACTCTTGGTTGAATAGTTGTATAATCTTTAGCAAAAGCCTGATATACCTATATATATACCCGGTACTCAAGGAAAATACTTGTACCTAAAGATATTCCAAGGTACATGACATTTAGGTGATTAGTGAATTCAGAATTGCTTCAGCTTTCCTGGAACACCCCTTAAAAAGTAGAAAAATTTGTCATATTCGACCCAGTTTCCAGGAAAAATCTGAGATCTGATTTTCAATAAAACACTGTCTCCTCTTCCACATCGAAGAAAAAAGCAGGCTCATTAACCTCCCAGTTTTTGTCAGATATTCTTGCCTTGAATGAGCTATGATTTTCACACCTCGAAAAGGGGCATAACCATGATAACTGAGGCTGTTAAAAAGTTATTTCCCGACTGGCTGCTGTGTAGACAACCTGAGCCATTGATTCACTTATGTCAATTTGGAGGACTAAGAGGATGGTACTGTTAACATCAGCAAATATAAAGGGAAGAAGAATACATGGTCAGTCTCCCTTATTAACAAATTAGTTTGAATAGTCTCCCTTGCTTAGAAGCACTTTCTCATCAGTGGTGGAATGAAGACGGTAGTTTGAATGTTATACTTTTGCTCAGCGGTAGATACGGCACTTTGGATTGTATTATTATTTGGCGGTTTGATAGCCTTCTCCTTTTCCTCAGCGGTGGAATGGAGACGGTGGTTTGGATAGTCTCCCTTGCTTAGAAGCACTTTCTCATCAATGGTGGAGTGAAGACGGTAGTTTGAATATTATACTTTTGGCGGTTTGATGGTTTTCTCCTTTTCCTCGGCGGTGGAATGGAGACGGTGGTTTGAATAGTCCCCCTTGCTTAGAAGAACTTTCTCATCAGTGGTGGAATGAAGACGGTAGTTTGAATGTTATACTTTTGCTCAGCGGTAGATACGGCACTTTGGGTTGTATTATTATTTAGCGGCAGATTGAGACGGCGGTTTGATAGCCTTCTCCTTTTCTTCAGCGGTGGAATGGAGACGGTGGTTTGGATAGTCTCCCTTGCTTAGAAGCACTTTCTCATCAATGGTGGAGTGAAGACGGTAGTTTGAATATTATACTTTTGGCGGTTTGATGGTTTTCTCCTTTTCCTCGGCGGTGGAATGGAGACGGTGGTTTGAATAGTCTCCCTTGCTTAGAAGCACTTTCTCATCAGTGGTGGAATGAAGACGGTAGTTTGAATGTTATACTTTTGCTCAGCGGTAGATACGGCACTTTGGATTGTATTATTATTTAGCGGCAGATTGAGATGGCGGTTTGATAGCCTTCTCCTTTTCCTCAGCGGTGGAATGGAGACGGTGGTTTGGATAGTCTCCCGAGCTTAGAAGCACTTTCTCATCAATGGTGGAGTGAAGACGGTAGTTTGAATATTATACTTTTGCTCAGCGGTAGATACGGCACTTTGGATTGTATTATTATTTAGCGGCAGATTGAGACGGCGGTTTGATAGCCTTCTCCTTTTCTTCAGCGGTGGAATGGAGACGGTGGTTTGGATAGTCTCCCTTGCTTAGAAGCACTTTCTCATCAATGGTGGAGTGAAGACGGTAGTTTGAATATTATACTTTTGGTGGTTTGATGGTTTTCTCCTTTTCCTCGGCGGTGGAATGGAGACGGTGGTTTGAATAGTCTCCCTTGCTTAGAAGCACTTTCTCATCAGTGGTGGAATGAAGACGGTAGTTTGAATGTTATACTTTTGCTCAGCGGTAGATACGGCACTTTGGATTGTATTATATTTAGCGGCAGATTGAGATGGCGGTTTGATAACCTTCTCCTTTTCCTCAGCGGTGGAATGGAGACGGTGGTTTGGATAGTCTCCCTTGCTTAGAAGCACTTTCTCATCAATGGTGGAGTGAAGACGGTAGTTTGAATATTATACTTTTGCTCAGCGGTAGATACGGCACTTTGGATTGTATTGTTATTTAGAGGCAGATTGAGACGGCGGTTTGATAGCCTTCTCCTTTTCATCGGCGGTGGAATGGAGACGGTAGTTTGAATAATCTCCCTTGCTTTGAAGCAATCGACTGCTTACTTTTTCATCAGCGTTGGAATGAAGACGGTGGTTTGAATAGTCTCCCTTGCTTTCAAGCACTTTTTCATCAGCGGTGGAATGAAGACGGTAGTTTGAATATTATATTTTTGCTCAGCGGTAGATACGGCACTTTGGATGGTATTATTATTTAGCGGCAAATCGAGAAGGCGGTTTGATAGCATTCTCATTTTCCTCAGCGGAGGAATGGAGACGATGGTTTCAATAGTCTCCCTTGCTTTGAAGCAATTGACTGCTATTTGGGACCGCTTGATACATGAGCTGATGGAAAATCAGTACGCCAGCACACTTCGTCTGGTATAAGTCCGCAAACTTAGTGCACATATCTGGTCCATAATTCATGTAAGGGACTCCGCGATAGCGAACACCATACAAGTAGATAAATAACACTTATCAGAAATATGGGACGACTGGTGGGGGTTATATTTGAGAAAGAATTTGTATGTAGGCCTATGTCTTTTCGAACTTTCAATTTTAAACAGTGGCGTTGCAGTCTTGGTAGTTTGCAGACTGGCAATTCCTACCTACACAGCTGCTTTGCGGCATTGCTCCAACAGAATAAATCTTCCTTGTAAATATGGCAAGAACGGGTTATAACTCTTGGTTGGATATGATGTGTTTGGATATTTCAATTGTCGATGTCTATACAGCGGACTTGAGCTGATACAAGTCGGAGGTCACATGTCCTCGACAACGGATTTTGCAATAACTTCATCAGATATGCATATTTTGAAAATTATTAAAAAAAGAACATGTTTGGTAATTTTACAGTGCTGTTGAAAAGAAATTTTGAGGAAATGTTTTTGTCAAAAGTAAGATCTTGTATATTAGCTAACACAAAAATTTACAAACTTACCATGTTAAAAACGTCTTATTCAAATATAGAAAATAGCATGCTGTTGCAGCAAAATAGCCTGTATTATATGAACCATAGGGCAGATTCCACGATAACCTAGTCCACTTCCAAGTTCTTCGTCCAATCGAAAAATTATATTAGTAACTTTAAAAATATAAATATAACTCTTTATCATGTAGGCATACATGCGTAGCCGAGTGTCAAAGCGGTGTTAGGGAGGAGTGTACGTGAAGTCGAGTGTCAAAACGGTGTTAGGGAGGAATGTACGTGAATTGAGTGTCAAAGCAGGGTTAGGGAGGGTTGTATGTGAAGACGAGTGTCAAAGCGGTGTTAGGGAGGAATGTACGTGTAGCCGAGTGTCAAAGCGGTGTTAGGGAGGACTGTACCTGAAGTCGAGTGTCAAAGCGGGTTTAGGACTTAGGGTTAGGTAACTTTCATAACTATCAAGTTCAGGTTCGTTTCAGCTATAAAAAAAATTATTTCTCCACCAAAGTCTGTAGTTTGTCAAATCGGGATTAGGGAGGAATGTACGTGAATTCGAGTGTCAAAGCGTTGTTAGGGACAAATGTACGTGAAGTCGAGTGTCAAAGCGGTGTTAGGGTGGAATGTACGTGAAGTCGGGTGTCAAAGCAGGGTTAGGGAGGGTTGTATGTGAAGACGAGTGTCAAAGCGGTGTTAGGGAGGAATGTACGTGTAGCCGAGTGTCAAAGCGGTGTTAGGGAGGACTGTACCTGAAGTCGAGTGTCAAAGCGGGTTTAGGACTTAGGGTTAGGTAACGTACACATTGAGTATATTGCACATTGGTGTTTTTTCCAAGCCTCTAGCTTTCAGTAATACATATTGATAAGAGGTTCAAGTATTTCCTGCTATATCCATGTATTCAGGCCTCAATTTAAGGTGGTAACCTGTTTTCAGGTTGCCTGGAGGTTGCCATATGAAAAATAGTGGTAACCTATTTTCAGGTTCCCATAATTTTGACTAATAATATGACATTAGGTTAATAATTATGCAATAGGTTCCCACAGGTTACCGGCGTAGAATTCAGCACTCCTTAAATTGACGCCTGTGTATTGATAAGAGGTTCAAGTATTTCCTGCTATATCCATGTATTGATAAGAGGTTCAAGTATTTCCTGCTATATCCATGTATTGATAAGAGGGTCAAGTATTTCCTGCTATATCCATGTATTGATAAGAGGGTCAAGTATTTCCTGCTATATCCATGTATTGATAAGAGGTTCAAGTATTTCCTGCTATATCCATGTATTGATAAGAGGTTCAAGTATTTCCTGCTATATCCATGTATTGATAAGAGGTTCAAGTATTTCCTGCTATATTCATGTATTGATAAGAGGTTCAAGTATTTCCTGCTATATTCATGTATTGATAAGAGGATCAAGTATTTCCTGCTATATCCATGTATTGATAAGAGGTTCAAGTATTCAAGTATTTCCTGCTATATCCATGTATTGATAAGAGGTTCAAGTATTTCCTGCTATATCCATGTATTGATAAGAGGTTCAAGTATTTCCTGCTATATCCATGTATTGATAAGAGGTTCAAGTATTTCCTGCTATATCCATGCCAGAGCACAAAATAATTTATGCTTGATACTATTTCAGACTGATGATGACATATCAATCAAAGAAGAGAAGCCTGAAGAAGAGCGTACATATGAAGAGATCGGCCCAGATTCGGACGTGGTCCAGAGGATGTCTTTCATACCAGAGGACACTTCCCAGGCTTCTAACATCTCTGACATTGCTGGGGCTCTCAAAGCCAAGTTTGAGTCCAGGTCATCGTCTTCAGGAAGTGTGCAGTCAAGGCCTGCTGAAGGTCCCCCAGCGCCCCCCACTAAATCCTCCGCCGCACCCACAAGACCTCAAGTACCCCCCACAAAGCCATCCAAACCCCAGATGCCCCCAAAAACCTTGAATGGCTCCTCAAATAATCAGCCACATGGTTCCTTAAATTTACTTGCAGGTTTAAATAAACCATTGGTTTCTCCTTCTGAACTAAAGGCTAGGGGATCTGACAATGCCAGACCAGCCTTCTTCCCACCAAAGACGCAGACAGCAGCCTTCAAACCTCCAGTCCATCAGGGTGACGATGACACTGACAGTTCGCAATCTTCTTCTACTCGTCCAGTTAGCACAGGTAATCCAATGGTTAACAACATTACCAGTGCTCTAAAGGCTAGATTTGAGAACTCCTCCAATGGCACAGCAAAGCCTGTGGCTATATCTAAACCAGCCACACCTCCAAAATCTGTGAAACCCAAGGTAAAGCCTAGAGAAGCTCGGTACAGGGCTTCAGCATCATTCACTGCAGAAAATCAAGGCGAGGTTTCATTTGAAGAGGGTCAAGAATTGGAAGTGTCTCAGACTGATGACAGTGGATGGTGGCTTGTGAAAGTGGAGGGGCAGGAAGGCTGGGCTCCAGCCACCTACATAGAGAAGGAGGAGGTTCCCAACAACACTTCAGAGGTGGAAATCTCTAAACCTTCTGTAGCACAGTCAAATTCGGAATGTAATGAGTCTCATTCGTCTCAAGGTGGCAATATATTTGGTGCCAGATTAAAACCAGTACAAAAACGTACAGAGGACCATTCACCTCCTGGACACAAAGGTGGCAATGTCCCGGGTAAAGCTTTGTTACCTCCTGGACAAAAACCAGGAGTGGCTAAACCATTGCCCAGTGTTAAACCTAAACCTGGGGCAACAGGCAAGGGGGCACTTCCCCTTCCTCCCAAACCAAGGTAGTCCTGAGCCTCTGTCATTTTATGTACTATTTGTGCCTACACTTGATGCTGACATCGCAACATGATGAGTAACGTAGGTAAAGTGCTTTTGTTAATACATGTATGCCATGTAGCATTGACTGTCAAGTCTGCATGTCTGTCAAGGGATAGTGCCTTTCACCATTACAGGCATCCATATGTCAGCTTCCTATGCCATGTATACAATCATTCTTTGTAAGTTTGGTTACATATAGTCCTTGAGCAACTATTTACCCAACTTTGACAGACAGGCCAGACCATCTTAACATTGAGCTGTTTTCATGAATTTCTTTTTCAACCAATACTTGGCCTGCAAAGTCTCACCTTCTCCATGATTCCAACTCCTGTGATTGTATTAAATATATTTTCAACCCAGTTAACAATACACTGTATTTTAGTATCCCGTCCTCTAAGTTCAAATCTTCTTCAGATGATCTATATTTTGATATCTCTCTGAGTGAGGTACGTGTATTTTTATATCTGTTTTATGTACAGGTATGGGAATGGGTAAGTGAGAAATTAAAATTAGATCTCGCTGAATACTGTACCTCTATTGTCTTGGGTGAGTCTGCAGACTGGAGTATGTATCCACCTGATCAACTCTGCCATTACAATTGTTCCAGATGGCAGACATGCTATACAGATTTGTTATCCAACAGACCGCCAAGCTTTCCAAAAATAGATTGAAGATAGATTGGCCATGGTCTGAGTTTGACAACTGTTTGGCCCCTCTGTAGGACAGATTAAATGAAGAACAATACCACTGAACCAATAGGACAGTTACGAGATGGAACTCTGACTGCAAAAGGCACAAAATGAGGTCATTGCCCATGTGATGTTATGCTGATGTTGGACAACAAACCATTTCTTAACCTTGACAATGCTGTATGATTTTATTTACATAGTTTTACAGACGCTGATTTCTTTTTGCAAATGCCTATTTAATCCCAAGATAATACCATCGTCAAAGTTATTTGGAGATTCTCATTAATTTGAAAGCCACACTGGTACTTATTTTCAGATTTTTGTGATATAGCCAATTTGCCATTGGCCCGACATCACGTGGGCAATGACTTCATTACGTGCCTTTCGTTGCTAAAGAGTTCTATCTCAGAGACTGTCCTATTGTTGCTGTTTAGCAATACCTGTCAACATGTTTGATTCATGTCCATCTACAGCAATGCTGACCTGAGTGGGGACATAGATATATCTCAACACTATTGACTAGAATGGAGGTGGTACATAGTGGAAGTTGATTTGGTGACTGATTTGGAGCCGATATAAATTTTTGGAGAACTGTTTCAAGTTGTAGTATGCTCCATTTTCAGGGACAATTCGATCATATTGGAAAATAATGAAATGTTTTATTCAAACCTGAGACATAATATGATGCATAACACATCCCAAACTTTGGTGACAATTTTTCAAGATCAACTTGGATTTTCAGGTACAACAAATGCAGTCTGCTTAATATTATGTTCATCTTTCAGTTATAATCTTATCATGTTACTGTATAATGAGATGTCATCTTCAAACTTGATACATAATATTTGTATATACAATACATTCTAAAGGAGGCACAATTAGTGTACTAGCTCATCCTATTATTTTCTTATCGTTCAAACAGAAAATGCATCAATTTATTGCTTGTTACCCTGTTCTTCGAGAGCAAGAAAAAGTTTATGCATTTTACTGAATACTTTGTTTGTATTTGTCATTCCCCATATCATGTATACAAGTTCATTATTAGACGGAGCATCAATAATATTTATACATGTATATAGATATTGTATAATCCTCTACTGTTTTCTACTTGTTATATATTTAGTATTGAACCATACTATGTTCTTAAAAAACTTCACAAATTCAGAAATACATTATATCTTATCTTTGCCTATGGAATTATTCATGCATTGTCTCGTTATCATATTACAGAATTAATCTGTTAGTCAAACAACTTCAAAGAGTCTGGCATTCTGTTTCACGCAAGATATGCTCTAATATCGTAATTTATGTCTCATGTTAGGAAGTTGCTGAAACTTTACATCATACATCTGTATAGGACTATTAGTATCAAGAAAAGTAGGTTTGCTTCAATTCAGACCCTGTTTACCATGCAGAGATACATGTATGCTATGTGTACCCATCATCACTGATATATATTATCTACTGTTCTACCTGTATAGCAGGGAAATTTTACATTTCCACCCTGTTTGATAGAGTATGACTCAATTTCAAATTTATCATGACATTGAGGCCTGGTACATATAAGCCAGTTTTCCTTGACAAGTCAGACTAAATTTGTGGAAGAGTGTTATGGCCTATCGCTTTTTCCTGCTCTGGTACAGTCATCGTCTATAATACAAGCTCATTAAAGCTAATGGGCCGCCACTACAGACTTCCATAAATCTGCTCTCACTGTCAAGGAAACTGGCTCGTGTGTACCATGCCTGACAAATATTTTATGGTAAAGAATTTATTATCATGGGGACAACCTGCATGTTGTATACACATGTTTTATGCGATAAATAGTATGATAAACAGAGCACATGTCATAAGTATCATTCAAATATTAAGAGCATATATTCAATTTATTATATTATATTTAAACTGTCTACACTTTGTATCCTTGGTCCTACTTCATATTCTGCAGCTGTGAGAGAAAACTTCAAGTGATCGTAAACCCTCAAGTAAAGTTTCCATCAAATGAAAGACCATTGCAAACAGTGTGGGTGAATATTTATTGTAATTTTTTATGATTTTATTACACAGAGTAAACTGCAAATAAAGCATGGTATTCTATGGTGGTTAGTTGCAATCTTATCTAGGTCCAGTGATGTCACACTGCCTTTATTCATGTATTTCAAACTGTGTATGCACTTTCCAATGCTCGATTCAAACATAAAGTGTGTGTACTTTGGGTTTCAACACAGACTCGCTGTTCCAATCTGCATGTTTCACCAAAAGTGGGGAGATGGTAACTCATAAGTGTCAAGTCAATTTGAATCTTGCATTTAATTTCCCCGATTTCGGTGAAACATGCACATTGGAACAGTGAGTGCGTTGAAACTCAAAGTATACACACTTTTATGCTTTGGAAAGTGCATAGTACACAGTTTGAAATATATGTATTAAGGCAGTATGACGTCACTGGACCTAGATATGATTGCAACGGACCACCATAGAATAAAATGCTTTATTTGCAGTTTACTCTGTGAAATAAAATCGTAAAAAAATCAATAAATATTTTCCCACACTGTTTGCAATGGTCTTTCATTTGATGGAAACTTTACTTGAAGGTTTACGATCACTTTAATGGATAAAAGCCAGTTCATGAAGGGTAAATGTAGTTGTGTGATAAATTTACAATCAAATCTCGTATACATTGATGTTCATATGTTTATCTGTTCTGTCTGGATTTAGGTGACATAGCATAGAAACCACCTACCGTAATTCCCCTAATAATTCGATCACTGGAAGTGCATCAAAAATGTTATATATCTGGCAATATTCTTCATGGCACCAGCTACGAAGTTTCACATTTTGTCATGACTTTCCTTCAATTTGTATGAAGAATTGGAATGTTACTTTTTCTCTGTGTTCGAATAACAGAGTAGAAAAGTGAACTTCCTGTGATTTAATTGTTAGGGGAATTACCGTAACGTCTCGAAATGTTATACAGTTAGATGTTCATGTTATACATGGTTATAGTGTATTTATTTGATATTACCTTGAACAGTATTGCCAGACACATGTTGGTAAACAAGATCTGATGTTACAGGATAATTTTATAACAGTAAATGATCATCCCAAAGGCAAATGGTATAACCAAGGGGAGCATTAGCAAACTAGTCTTTTGTTTCTGACTCTTGGGCCAAACCAATTTTTTGTTTGATGGGCAGATTTTTTTGGATGTGATAATAAAAATTTAAAAAAAAAAATGTACAGGGCCAGAGGAGCAGAAACTCAAAAATATAACTGTTGTGGCCGAATTTTTATTTTTATTGTCGATTCCAATTTTTAAAAAAATATAGTCCGCCTGTGAAAGCAAAAAATAGAATTGGTGTGGACTTAGCTAGCATATTTGGCTTGAAATAGGGACACATTTGTGATGGGTGTTTCTTAAATTCTTCATGGATAGTTGGAAATTGTTGTAAACAATGTTTATATGTTTGCACAAACCATATTATTATGCCCCCCCCCCCTCTAATTAGAGGGGGGCATATAGCGATCATTTTGTCCGTCCGTCCGTCTGTCCGAATTTCTTGTCCGTGCAATATCTCGGTTAATATGTGATGGACAGGATTGAAACTTGCATGGAATGTGGCCAGTGCCTCGCAGTTATGCAGCGTAGAGTTTTTTCCCGAGAGTTAATTTTCAAGAGTTATGGCCCCTTTTCAGAAATCTTTGTGAATGAGACTTTTCCGGGCTGGATCTTGGTTAATATTGTATGGACAAGTATGAAATTTGCATGATATGTATTCAGGGTCCCAGAGTTGTGCAGCGTAAAGTTTCTCCCGGTTTCACTTATATTTTCAAGAGTTATGGCCCTTTGTTCCTGATATCTCCGTGAATTGGGACTTGTCCGGGTTGGATCTCGGTTAATATTATATGGACAATTATGAAATTTGCAAGATCTGTCATCAGTGCCCTCTAGTTGTGCAGCGTAAAGTTTCTATGCGTTTCACTTATATTTTCAAGAGTTATGGCCCTTTTTTCTTCAAATCTTTGTGAATTGGGACTTGACCGGGCTGGATCTTAGTTAATATTGTATGGACAAGTATGAAATTTGCATGATATGTGGTCAGTGCCCCACAGTTGTGCACTGTAAAGTTTCTCCCCATTTTGCATCTATTTTCAAGAGTTATGGCCCTTTGTTCCTGAAATCCCTGTGAATTGGGACATATCCAGGCTGGATCTCGGTTAATAGTGTATGGACAATTATGAAATTTGCAGGATATGTGGTCAGTGCCCTGTAGTTGTGCAGCGTGATTTTTTTTTTTCTGTGTTTCGCATATATTTTCAACAGTTATGGCCCTTTTCCTTCAAATCTTTGTGAATTGGGACTTGTCCGGGCTGTATCTCGGTTAATATTGTATGGACAAGTATGAAATTTGCATGATATGTGGTCAATGCCTCATAGTTGTGCAGCGTGAAGTTTCTCTGCTTTTGGTTATATTTTCAAGAGTTATGGTCCTTAGTTTATCAAACCTAAGTGAATGGGATATATTTATTTGTCCAGGCTGGATCTCAGTCCATGACCGATTTGGACCGGGAAAATGGGTATATATATATGTTATTCTATATTCCAAAGCAGACCATGTAGGTCCTGAAGTATGAAATTGCCCCAAAAAGAGTGAATTGGGTGCAAAATTCAAAGTTCACTGATCGCTTCATAATTTCATCACAATATACTCCCAAGGAATGTAGGTCTCATAACCAAGTCACATTTGCGCATTTGGCGAAAGCCCTGACAACCATCTTCCATCAAAACGTTGTATTATCACTTGCTGGTCGATACTTGTAATATGTATTATGCGAGGCATGGTAAAAAAAGTGACTGAAACAAAATTTTTATAATTATCCAAATTAGGCCTCCACCAACTAATACAGAACAGAACAATGGCGGGGTAGTGTTGGATTAAAGCAGAAGGGTGGGGGGGCATACAATTGCTTCCTTCCTGTGTTTTTCTTTGAAAGAATCATTAGAAAACAGATTGAAACACAGTATGAAATGGAGTTATTTATGACACAGTTCATCACAAACTTATGCTCAGTCCCTCTGTTGATTGTTTCCTTCACAGATGAGAAGAGCATGTTACATCTGTTGATGTTTGTCATCATGTGCTTTGTATAATTGTTGTATAATAACCGTACTTGTAAGTAATTTTTCAATTGGAGATAATTATTATGAGTACATCGAGTTGCAATTCATTTGTGGGCCAGTGATATTCCAGCATATATATTCATTTCTCTATTTTATACGAACTTTCTGGTCTGTTTATTATACTTAACATGTGTTAACTCTGGACACCATATATCACAGAGATTGTAGAGAACAAATTGTAACACCTCCCCCCAGCTTGTTTTGTTTCCAATACATGACATATGTACTGGTGTATATTACCAGCATCTGACAGTTTGACTGAATGCAGTGGATTTAATCCACATTGTTTTCATTTTATACGCATAGTTTGGTCACTGGTGGAAGACAAAACCTGTGTATTAAAATAGGCCTTATCTCAAATTTAGCCAGCTTATTATTTTTTACCCATCGACCGTTTTGACCTTGGGGTATTGTCTTCATCATCTATGTCCGTCTGGATGTCCATACGTCTGTCCAGTCGTCCGTCTGGATGTCCATACGTCTGTCCAGTCGTTACCGCATTCTAGACCGAACCATTTGAGATACAGCTACCAGATTTTGAAACATATTTATCTAGTTATAGATCAGACACGTATCGATAATGATTCCAGGTGGCCCATATCTTACAGAGTTATGCCTATTTGTGGTTATAATAATCTATGATTTTGTGATATATGCTTGAATGTACCTGGATGTTCTATCTGCAGAATTAATGATATGGTTTAAAAAATGTGATTCTGGATGATTAGTAAATGGTAAAGTTTGGGTGTCCAAATGATAATTAGTAATAGTTATATATGAGAAATGCAACCTTCAGTTGATATAAATCTGCATTTAGCGGATCACCAAAGCCATCACCAGCATTTCTTGAGAGGAGGTCGTTTCCTATATTTACGCCCTCCAGCCCTCCAGCTTACCATACCATGTTTGTCTGGCACAGGAGATAAATTAAGTGCCAAACAATTTAGGTTCTCTGACGATCCATTGTGATCACCAGTGTCTGTAGATCCTAATTTTCAAAATTCTAAATTTGTGTAGTTTTGGTTAGGTTTTTGTTAGGGTTTTGTCAGCTACTGGACTTGTTGCTTGTATAATCAATTCAATTTTAAAATTCACTTTTAAATCGAATGAAATATCTTCCTCAAATCCAGAAGTATTTTGTTCAGTTAAAGAGGTTACACTATGAAATGAACTGGTTATGCCTAAATACCATATTCATTCAGTTGAAGAAATCAACAATTGAAGTGCGGTCGCAGGTGTTAAAAGGAATAGCCGTGTGGTTTTCTGGTGTGAAATGGAATAGGAACCAAACGTCGTGATATGACTGAAATATTGTTGAAAGCGACATTAAATGGATTTTGAAGTGCTCTGTCATAACAATTGTTACGTGTTCTGTGATTTAATTGTATCAGCTCTGTAGTACAATGAAAGAGAAGTTATTTCAAAAGTCACAGCTTGCATGTTATAAAGGCTACCCATATTGCATGAATGGAGTAAGATTTCTACTGTCTATGAATACTTTTATATAAAAGATCGGATTTTACCATTTAAATTAACAATCGTTGATATATTTTGTACATATACCATTGATATAGTTTCTGTCTGAATCAAATGTTCAAACTCGTATTCATCTGTGTTCTTGAAGAATAAATCACATCATTTTTCAATGATTCTTGTGGTTATATATGTTATTACCCCTCGGGCAGATTCTGCCCGAGCGGTATTGTCGTTGCCTCCGTCGTCTGTCCGTCCGTCCGTCTGTCCGTCTGTCCATCATATCAATGTAAACACATTATCTCAAAAAGTCCTTCACTTATAACAATGAAACTTGATACAGTTGTTTAATACAGCCAGTACCAGAAGCGTATTGAAAGTCGGTGCCATTGGATGTGTTTTTCAGGAGTTCTGCCCCTTTATACATGTCTGGCTGTTTTTATCCTTGTAAACACATTATCTCAAAAAGTCCTTCACTCACAACAATGAAACTTCATACAGTTGTTTAATGCAGCTAGTACCAGAAGCCTATTCAAAGTCGGTGTAATCGGATGTGTTTTTCAGGAGTTATGCCCCTTTATACATGTCTGTTGGTCCATATCCTTGTAAACACATATCTCAAAAAGTCCTTCACTCACAACAATGAAACTTCATACAGTTGTTTACTACAACCAGTACCAGAAGCCTATTGAAAGTCGGTGCCATTGGATGTGTTTTTCAGGAGTTATGCCCCTTTATACATGTCTGTCTGTTTTTATCCTTGTAAACACCTTATCTCAAAAAGTCCTTCACTCACAACAATGAAACTTCATACAGTTGTTTAATACAGCCAGTACCAGAAGCCTATTGAAAGTCGGTGTAATCGGATGTGTTTTTCAGGAGTTCTGCCCCTTTATACATGTCTGTTGGTCCATATCCTTGTAAACACATTATCTCAAAAAGTCCTTCACTCACAACAATGAAACTTAATACAGTTGTTTAATACAGCCAGTACCAGAAGCCTATTGAAAGTCGGTGCCATGGGATGTGTTTTTCAGGAGTTCACACAAACCTGTGTGGATTGCTGTGAATAGACAGTAATCGTTCGACTACATCTACTATAGGTAATCACTGCTCTATTGCTATATTGTTTTGTCTGTCTATGATCTATATCATACAGGTAAAATTATGCCCACCCCAAATATGTGAGTTGTTGGGGTCAGAAACATTATTTCCACAATTGTTCTGGGCCCGGCCCGAGGGGTCCCGATGGCGACAGCCACATGTATTATTTTATGAACATTAGCTTAGTAACTGTCCTTTGGGTGGGGAAGAAGCTGATGTAAGCATACTCACTGCCAAATATAAGCATATGTGCAAGAAGCATTAGCTCTGGATCAGAATATCCACTTCTTCCAATATTTTTAAATTTATCTTAAATATGTAGAACAGAAATAAGCAGTGAGTCATTTGTAGTGGTTGGAAGAGCTAGAGCAGTCTGTATTGAGTCCTAGCTATCCAGTATTGGTTATTCCTTTGGTTTTCCATTAACAACTTTGGTCAAGTACATTACATTATTTACAGAAGTTCCCAATCCTCATATAGTCATATGATTGCAATCTTGATTTATGTGCGACTACTTTTATTGTTGGTCCATGCGATGTCTCAGTCCGAGCTTAGGGATTGTTACCAACATATCGGTGTCCCTTGTCCATGGGACAAAGTACAACCCTATTTATTTTGAAGTCAAAGATAAGGTCATTTAAACAGAAACAGAAAATCTCCACTGCTAGGTTATGGATTGGTACTAGATTTTGAGTACCGTATAACTTGTCTATAAAACCCGATTTTGTGGTCGAAAGACCAAGATGACCACGCGAGAAAATATGTGAAAATATACGTTATTGCTTTTTCATCACCATCTTCACATGTGCAGGTAAATTCTTAATCCGTGCAGAGGGTTTAATTTGACATTCCTGGCAGAGGCAGGCCCATGCCGTCCAAAACGTATAGTATAGTCGGGGGGGAATTGAGTTCCACATCTAACAGCTTTTTACGTCAACGCAGTTTTTAGAAATCGAAAATATGCTGTAAAAAAGGCCAGAGAGCGCCATTCTACATCTAGATTTTGTTTAATGTCGAGAAACGGAAGGACTTGGACATGATTAGGTGCTGGAAAGTGAGTTTCCACTTAATCCTACCTGGCTTGGGGGGGGAGGGGCACTTTAAAAAAAATTGAGAGCTGAAACTCCGTGACTTTTTAGATTATCATATTAGGGTAATTTTGAGCCTATTTGCATGACCCCCCCCCCCCCGAGCAGGATCATGGGTAAATTCAAAATGGCGGCCATGTGGGGTACCAGAAAAATGATGTTTTCGTCATATTTCTTCAATTTTTTGCTGTTCTGGATGGAGAAGTGGGTAAAACATATTTTACTTCATATCAGATTATTATTTATCATGCAGTTTTTTCGAGAAAAAACAAAAATAAAAAATTCTAACATTCTGACCGAAAAAAATGGCGTCACTGTGACGACATCATGGCGGTCTTCTCGGATTTTTTTTACATATTCTTGTAGGGCTTGGCCCAAAGATATAGTGTGGTAAGTTTCAACCCTCTAGCCTTTGCGATAGCGAAAATATATAAGAGAGTGGGGGGGAGGGAACTTCCCCCCCCCCCCCAAGGTTGCGGTACACCCCAAATCGCCCAGCCCAGATAAGGTCAAGATATTTTTCTACACACTTGTACACCACTGTACTGTACAAGATCTTCGAAGTAAAAACATTCCGTCGAAATGCACCCGATCGCCCATTTTAAAAATCAATAAAATTCCATGAATTACTTCAAAAATTCTTTTCACTTTTTAACACGGGTCCAAAAAATTAAAAATTATAAAAAATCGGAAATGCTTTCAACATGCACATGAAAACACCATTTCACGTCAAGAATTTCAATTTTCACGGGGCGATGTAGACCCGTAGGGTCTAATGGTCCTGTTCTAATACTGAGAGATAACTTGAGCACAAGTGGTGCCGTTGCCAGGGTGACTGGTTGTTTATTGAACTGCTTTAGGCTTTGAGAGGAAGAACAGAAGAAAAGAGTTCTCAAGTTATTCAGCTACTGCAGATAGTTTGGTCAACTATTTTGACTAGATTTTGCACCACCAGGTCTATATTAGTGAATAATAAGAAGAATAATAATAATCAGAAGAATAACAATAGGTCTTTCCATTCGAAATGGAAAGACCTATTGTTATTCTTCTGATCATTATTATTCTTATTATTCTGTTTTTGCAATAGCGGCTAAACGGCTAGCAATACAGCTTAGATATTTGACACAGTTGAAGATACTGGTCTCAAGTTTCTGGTACAGGAATTCAATTTTGACCTTGACCTTGACCTATTGAGCTATGGACTTTTATATGAAAAACATCATTTTGCGAATATTGACCAAACGCATAAGGCGCTGCAGCTGAAATTTAGAATGTAAAAGTTCACAGATGTACCCAACAAAATAAGTCAATAAAATAAGTAGGTCAGACAAGCAGTTTTCGAGTTCTCTCCCCTGGTGCTGTTTTCCTTGTCTTCGGTGTAGAGTCCAAACTAAAGAATACATCTAAAAGAAAGTTGATGGTTGGTAAGTCTTACATATGGCCATGCTGTAGTTATAGTTTTGAATTGTTACGTAACAAGAAAAAATAGTTATCTCCCCTTTAATATTTTTCAAAATCCGTCATTTTATAAGGACATAAGCTATAGCATTGATTCTTGTAACATTAATGAACACTTTAATGACCTAAAAGTATGTGACCTAAAATTTGACCTTTGACCTCCAGGAGCGTCTCTATACGAGTGCGAAGTTTGGTGGTCAACTCTTGAACGGCTGACGCGATCAGTCTGAAAATAAGGTCACGTGACCTACATGACCTCACAAGGTCACCACTTGTCTCACAACTCGGCCTTGACTTTGACCTTTGAAGTAGTATCCAAATATCGAAAATACGGCTTCCATTTTCTGAAAAACTATCACACTGACAATCACGAAACAATGACACAATAGTGAGTACAATATTGACTATCTTTAGGCGCTAATTATAAAACCATCCGATGTGACCTTGACCTTGAATATCACACAATGTAAAAAGCGTTGTATGGGGTTTACTCAAAAGCTACAGCTTGCAGGAATTTGTAATTTAGTACATTTGTTCCCCATAATACAAGTATAACGTCACGGTATTTTCAACGTGACATTGACCTTGGTTTTTGAGATATGGCCACCGACAGTTTTCAGACTACAGTGCCATAACTTGAAAACTGTTAGGAATTCTAACTTGAAATTTGCACATGAATGTAGCTCAGGTCAGTATATGACGTAACAGTAAAACATTAGAAGCCATCAAGATTTACCAGAAAGAATAGAAACATAATTAGCAATTTTTGAAATTCACGCTTTATTAAAATTTTGCGAAAACAATTTACTCAATCATCACTATATTTAGCTATTATTGAGAGAATATGTATTTGCCTATGAAATTTCAGGAATGTAGCTTTGATAGGTTTAGAGATATTAAAAAAAAACAATTTTCCCTAACTATTAAACCGCTAAACGGTTCTCTCGCCCTGTTTGTGGTCATTTGTTGATTTCATCTATTCAATGGGCGTTGTCAATTTCGCTATAGCGATTCGGCTGTAGCACTCGAGGCATCCTGTTTTCCCAATTAAATAAATGTCGTGTTACATGACGGAGCTGGCTCATTTTTGAAAACGTTGTAACTCTTGAACCGCAATAGGTACGGACTTCTAATTCGTTGCCTGTTACTTCCAATAATGCGCTCTTTCGTTGACAATGACTCCTTACCGGGAACAGTAATTGTGGAAAACTCGAAAAGTTACGAGAAAGCCATTAGTTTCAAATAAGACAGCGTAGACAGAGGCTCAGCAATACTGGTATTCGAAAACAGACAAGGGGAATAACTAAAGGCGGAAGTACTCGCGCCTGTTCTTCAAGTACGCGCGACTGTTCTTCTGACGGCAAGCGTACGAATATAGCTGTTTGAAGCAAGCTCGGCAGGGATGGCATTAGGTGTCGGGGTGCCTAAAACGAGTGAACATTTGCTGTCGCCGTTTATGTTGAATGTTCCCAGATGAAATACGAATGGATTGCACAAAGAAGGTAATGATTTGTTTTCTAATTTAAGAACAATACCCAGTCGACTAAAATTGCGCACCAGAATACTTGAGTGAACCGCCATATGACTGCATCTCGTTGTTGTTTCACGCGATTTGTGGATACTAGGCTGAAGTTTCTGGTACAGTTATTCCATTTTGATTGAGGAAATATATATATGTGAAATTTCAAGATTATAACATTAATTGTTTTGAAGATATAACGAAAAAACATTTTCTCCACTTCTTGTATGCTATTTGCCTATTACCCTTCAGGTTAAACGCTTTCGATATCAGGGAAATGTAAGCAGTAGTTGATTTCATTCATCCAATTGATCAGTTGCAAAGAGTTATTAAGTGGTTCTCCATTGACAAGGCGTGAAGACCATGTAACCCGACACACCAATTCATTTTCCAACTGTACTAACCGAGTCAACCCGCGATTGAAATTAAATGAACGTCGTTTTAGATGATGGTGAAAGGAGCTGCGAACCCTGATGATCCCTCTGTAAGCCTATGATGCATTATGTATATTTGTTAACCCTACCTGGCCTGGGGGGGGGGGGGGCACTTTCCGCCCCCCTGTTGGTTTTTGCTCGTATCTCCGGAACGACAAAAAATTGAGAGCTGAAACTCCGTGACTTTTCCGATTATCATATTGGGTCATTTTGAATCTGTTTGCATGACCCCCTGAGCAGAGGATTATGGGTAAATTCAAAATAGCGGGCATGGGGGTATCAGAAAAGTGATGTTTTCGCCATATTTCTTCAAAAAATCAGCATGTTGATTCAACGCGATTCTATGTATTTTACTGAAACCATATGTCTTAGCATCACCAAAAAACACCCCCTGATTTCCCCCCCTCCCTCCCTTTCCCCATTAACCCTACCAGTCCTGGGGGAGATGGGAGGGGGGGGCCAAAATGCCCCCCTATCAATTAGACTTTCTGCGATATCTCCGGAACGCCAAAAAATGGAGAGCTGAAACTTCGTGAAATTATAGGTTATCATATTGGGGTCATTTTGAGCCTATTTGCATAACCACATGAGCAGAGGATCATGGGTAAATTCAAAATGGCGGCCATGTGGGGTACCAGAAAAAATGATGTTTCCGTCATATTTCTTCAAATTTTTTGCTTTTTTGTATAGAAAAGTGGGTAAAACTTATTTTATTTCATATCAGATTATTATTTACTAATTTATCATGCAGTTTTTCCGAAGAAAAACAAAAATAAAAAAAATCGAAGATTTTGACGTCATCATGGCGGCCATCTTTGTTTTTTTTTTACATTTTCTTGTAGAGCTTGACCCAAAGATATAGTGTGGTAAGTTTCAGCGCTCTAGCCTTAGCGGTAGCGAAAATATTTAGGGGGCACTTTCCGCCTCCCCCCCCCCCAGGCTGCGGTACACCCCAAATTGCCCAGGCCAGATAGGGTTAATTAAACGAAGGGTATTCAATTATCATTATACCGACATCGTCTGTGCAACATGACATGAATTTAAATTCCAACGAAAGGAGAAAGGATACCTTTGGGGAACCGTCGTGGAAAGACCGTGTCATTGTACCAACAATGTCTAGTTTTCTCTAGTTTTTCTGTTTTAGAGCATGAATACAATATGGATACCATTCTGGGGTTGCCGTAGAGTTTTTCTGAGAGAATGTCATAAATCGCTGGCTGATAAAAACTTTATTCCGGAAACTAAATATATGCAGAAGAAAATAATTTCAGGAATATTTATCATAAGTTTACTATGTTGGCAAGAAACTCTAATTTTCTAGCCTTCCATTCTTGCAGGAATATCCTCTATACCAGGTGGAATTGCATACACATGCATGACCCGGGTCAATTGCAGGCATCCTGTTTAAATATAATTGACCTGTTGGGAGCATTTGTAACTTCATGATCAGAGTAATTCAGTGTTTACTCTCACTTGTAACCTCCCAAACTGGGGGTGTACTAACTGACAGCAGGAGGTACATGTATATAATATGATGCTATGAGAGGATGAATTCCAGCATAGCTCCAGTCCATCTGATAAGAATTTTACATTGTATCCCAATACTTTCTATAATCCCCTGCTGAAAAAGTAAAATATTTCACAAATATTGGTAACATGCAGAAAAGACATTATTTATCATATCATTAAATCGGTTTCATAATAAATAAGGAATTTGTCCCATCTGTTACAAGTCATTTTTTTTCAATATATACATGTACATGTACAATTACACTATTTCTTCAGAGATCATTGTTGAGCTAATTGTTTGAGACTGGACAAATTTTGTGGCTCTTCGCCATGAGATGAAACATCAAAGAGTTAGTGGAATTATTCCAACCCCCTATTTTGACATTTAAATAGCCCCGTTTCAGTGCCTAAGGCTCTAGTTTTTGCTTGGGAGCATGTCCCCAAGATATCCCTTGCCTTTATATATACACCACTCTACAAAAGTGAAAGAACTTATATAGCCTAAAAATATTCTGTCAAAATGCAACCGAAAGTACGGTACCATTTTACTAAATTTAGGTTTCAAAACTCCCAGGAAAGAAAGTAAAGAAATCAGTAAAGAAAATATAGTTCTCAAAAATCGAAAATATATGTTGTCAAAATATGTCAGAACGCGTCATTTCACGTCTAAATTAAAAAAAGGAAAAAATCCGAGGGAGCACAGATTCCGAGTTCCACCTGACGGTACTCCACTCCCCCATTTCAAATCCAGCTTATACGCTTGCATTAGCTGTGAAAAACATGTTCAATTTTCATAAAGTACAACGTAATTTCAATGCATCGAGTTTCGAGATTCTCCAATAACACTAACGGGGTCACGAAATAGTGTATTCGTGCAAAATCACTGTTTTTGGGGAGAAAACACCTGTAAACATATGAACATCGACCATAACCACAGCCGGTGTAAAAGCAACGGCTGCTATCTAATAACTATGGTATTTCTCTACGGAGAGAAGTATTAAATATTGTTTCTTTGGCACATTATTTCCTTTCACACCGGTTTTTATCCACATCTACCTTGAAAGAAAAATGAATTTTGTATAGAACTCCAGGCCTGTAGTCCGGATCACAGGCCCGCAAAACAAGAGTTTTGGGGGGTGTGGGCGGTAGTATTAGGGTGAAGTGTCGAAATATGGGGTCTCTATATATAACCCCATGCTTTATATAAATCAACATTTGATATTTTTGGAACATCATGATGTCTTGCCGGCATCATTGAAAACTGTTGACCGCTTCTCTCTTGCAGGAAACGAGCCTATGTTTATGTATACTATGATTGTCTTTTTGAATTTGGTGCTAATACTGTTATATGGAATATGGAATAGGTCTTTGGATTATGGACGCGGATATTCTCTAATGGACGACGGCTGGATTATGAATGACGGACCAGACGCTTGTAATTGATATATCTGCGATCAGTTTTCTTTAACACAGATACTATTATTGAACTTAGACGGTCAATGAGGTCCTGATGAGAGATTGTAGTATAGAGAGTCGAGAAATTCCATGTGGATACATGTCTGTACGGTATGTGACCTTTAGCATCATTAAACGCCTGCATAACATGACCGATGTTCTGAGGATAACTTCGGATACCAGACATACGGATTTGCGCTCTGTCGATATGATTGGAGAACACACGAAGCATTGGAAGTTCAACGCAATATCTCTAGGCGCCTTCCCTTGAGGAAAGATATTCTGGGTCAAATAGATGACGGATAGATATCGATGATGGAATCCTTTGGTAAACAAATCGGCGAAGTGTGTCCTTGTCCGCATCCATTAGATCATCCAATACTACCACGTCGGTCTGCTCGGAGTCGAAGTAATACGCTTGATCGATATCTCGAGTAATGCCTTGGACGAAGCTAAGCGGGCTGCCACTGGCTGTAGCACCAGACAATACGTGTATAACTGATGGACCCTTCCTCGGAGAATTTCATCGCCCAGGACATCTTGCCACACCCCGTCAGGCCGCTGACCGTCATCGTATTGGGATGCTTCGCTTCGTGGACCCATAGCAGGATTTGGCGGTGTATCTTAGTTGCGTTTGCATTGAATGTGTCTGCGCATACTATCATGACGCAAGAAGTTTCTCTGACAGAACGTACTGGTACTCGACATGTTGATTACTAGACCAATAGATATGGACTGATGATGAGAACATGTGAATCCACTATATGTATCTCTACCACGCACGCACACATGCACGCATGCACGCACCATCCACCAGCGTTTCCACCGTCATCGCCCGCATGTCTTCAATCGCTCCTTCACCATCACGGGGCGGATCCACGTGCGTGCGTGGTTGTAGAGGTGGTACATATATTTGGATTAACACGTGCCCATCATCAATCCATATCTATTGGTCGAGTAATCAACAAGTCGAGTATCATTAAGTTCTGTCGGAGAACCTTCTCTCGTCGCCATAGTATGCGCAGACACATTTGATGCAGACACAACCAAGATACACCGCCGAGTTCCGTTATGGGTCCAGCAAGCGAAGTAGAGCATCCGTAATCTATGACGGTCAGCGGCCCGACGGGGTGTGGCAAGACGTCCTGGTTGGTGGAATTCTTAGAAGAAGGACCCATCAGTTATACACGTATTGTTTGGTGCTAAAGCCAACTACAAGGTTATAGGCTAAGGCATTCCTCAAGACATTACTTCGACTCCGAGCAGATCAACGTGGTAGTACTTGATGATATAATGGGTGCGACAAAGGACAATCTTCGCCTACTTGTTTACCAAAAGATCCTATCATCGGAATCTATCCGTCCCCCATTATTTGACCCAGAATCTCTTTCCCCAAGGAAAGGCGTCCAGAGATGTTTTCTTGAACTGCCAATATTTCTTGTTGTTCTCCAATCCCATCGACAGAGCGCAAATCCGTCTGTTCGGTAGTCGAATTTATCCTCAGAACATCGATCAGTTTATGCAGTCGTTTCAAGCCGCGACCAGTCGTCTGTACGGCTATCTGTTCGTAGACTTAAAAGCTCATACCCCAGAAAATCACCGATTGATGACTCATCTGTTTTCCGGTGAAGGGTCACCACGAAGTCAGAGTCTCAACCAGGGACCATCATGCCATCCACCGAGTCCACACCTGGCAGCGCCTATCCGACAGGTCTGTATCCAACCTGTCCCCTTCATACCACCAGCTCAGGATTACTTTCATCACCCGACCGTGACAGTCCAACCCAAACCCGTACAAGAGAATGAATACAATGTGGACACAAGCCTATAGCGGGGTCTGTTCAAAGAAAGCATGGACTCTGAGGTGGGGGAGACCTTGAAGGCCACAGAGAACAAGTTTCACCACAAAGGGTATTCGAGAGAGGAAGCCGCGATTTTAGCCCATAACATATTAGCGCCCAGACTACGATGGGTTTTACGTCAACAGTATGTCGACCTCGTAGCCTATATGAAATTGCTGGACAAAGAATAGAAAGAACATATGAAAATCGAAAGAACAGCGTTGATGTTGAAAACCCCAGGCATGAGCTGGATGTCAGAGCGATGGCTCAATGAATAACCCGTTTGAACGTATCAATGAGATCAAAAGCTTCCACAGTTGAACTATAAATAGCCCACACATGAATATTTGCTCACACATACCCAAGGCCTTTCCCCCGCCTGTGGTATGCTGTACACTTTGGGATAGTACAACGATTCGATTGTCACCCTTGTTCTTGTTGTTCGATTATAATAGGGATACATCCATTCAAATGCCCGCTCTTGCTGCTACACCTCGACTGCGCACACGCATCATGACGTCACTGCCAGTATAATTTACACTAAGCGTCCTGTACACGCACAGAATACTTTGACCGAGAATACCCCTATATCGCCGCTCGCGCATCTGTAAATGCGCTTTCTCTACTACCACCGATGACATCACTTCAGGTCCAAGTCATCTCAGTCTGACTCTTCCGTACGAAAGCTTCAATAGGACAACCCACACGTTCTATTTGCATCTCGGATGGTTCTTATATCGTCCAAACTCCCACCTCAAATGCCCGCTTTCGTTACTACTGCCCAACTGCGCATGCGTAGCATGACGCGACTTTCAATAAAATCCACACCAGTCGTAGTAAACATGCCGAGAGCTACACAATGGCACTCCACACGGTCCATTTGTCCAACGGATGGTTCCTCGATTGCCCGAACACTAGTCCATTCGGACGCTGCCGCACGAATGCATCACTATGACACCTCAAACGGCCCATCCGGCCTATACCTATAACATTACGCCACATTGGCTCATTTTCTCAAAAGCTATAACATGGAACGCCCTCAAAATATACTAGATTTACTCTTTCTCCACTACTTACGGCCTTCGAGATAAATCTGGCGTTCGGCTGTTTGCTGTGGCAGGAGGAAACCAGACAAGTCCGGTTAGCATTCGGGTATTTGACCAACTGTTCACCATCATTAATCGTGCGTCCCTGGATACGGTGGTGGCTCAAGTGGACCAATTGGATGTCTTGGAATGGGCTCATCAACAACGCCCCAACACCCAATGGATCGTGAAGAGGGTGACCAATGTCACGATTTTCGTCACCAAGCTGACCGACCACCCCATCGGCTGAACGTTTTCACGCATGCACGGGTGGATACCGTAACATGCCCTACATACTTTATATATCTACATGCTGATCGTTAAAATCAGCTCTGTGAACACTTGTACCTAATATTACGGTGCTTGAAATAATAGAAAGCATGGTGTTCGATATTTCAATTTTTAATCTGTGAATAAACATGAAGACAGACTCAACACCAAATGGAAAAAAAATTGACAAGAACAGCCAGCCAATTCATCTGATACGGACGTACGAACATATGAGAATTGTAAACATACCTAACGCAGTTCCTTCAGCTTGAGTAATGCTAATAATGTGAAATTGGGCAGAATAAACTATATGAAAACTTCTGAACGTGTTTATCTTTCTTTCTCTTATCTTTCAGCATCATGGTGTCAAGGCGTTGGGATGGGCGTTAAGGCGTTAAGATAGGGCGTTAGCGTTAAGATAGGCGTTAATGCGTTAAGATATACGTTAAGGCGTTAAGATAGAGCGTTAAGGTGTTACTGTAAACCTCTCCACAAAGGTCATATGGCAAATATACTGGGGTTCTGCTTTCTCTACTACTAAGGGGCCAACTGGACTTTAAATACGCTTTCTCTACTACTGATGACGTCACATTAGTCTACCCCATACTGTACAATAGCGGCTCATTAGGAGCAAGGATAGTCCATCTACAACCCAAATCGTCCAATCCAATGCCCTTTTTGACTTTCCTTTATGCTCATGCGCAGATGAACGGTATTTCCACTACACACCCATTCAGTAGGATTCTCCCCCATAATGCTTCAACAAGACACCCCATATGACCCATTCTGACCAATATTGGTCCATCTCGATATCAAAACCTCTTTTCCAATGTCCTTTTATCACTACGCACGCGCAGATTGACGGGATTTCCATGACCCTCCCATCCAGTCGGACGCTCTCCCACGAGTACTTCACTCTGACGCCTCACACGACCCTTTCATGCCTTTGGACCAATATCGGTCCACCTCAACCCCAAAACTTCCATTCAAATGATCTTTTCCCACAAATCCCTGTCTGCGCATGCGCGCCTTAGCATTACTTGCCTTATCCCCACATTCAATCGGACGCTCCCTCACGCGTGCTTCACCCTGACACCTCACACTACACCTTTGGACCAATATTGGTCCACCTCGACCCCAAAACGTCCATTCCAATGCCCTTTCCCCCTAAATTCCCTGTCTGGCATGCGCGCGATAGCCTTACTTCCACGACACACCAATTCGGTCGGATGCACCTCCATGACTGCTTCACTTTGATACCTTACACGACCCAATCGGACCACCTCAATGCCTTTTTTCTACTAGCCTATAGTATTGGACCCTTCTACGGAGGGCCAATGATCCTTCTACGGGGGCCAATGATCGGCTGATGCAGCAACAACAACATTTTCCCAGTTAGACGCCAGATTTCGAAAACGAGGCCGCGCTATGTCATCGGTCAACTGAGACAGTCACGTGGTTGTGTATGAAGATTGGGATGGCTCCTATAAATAGTGATCCATTCAGAATGTTCGTCTTAGTTTAAAATGGCGGGGTCGAATGACCAATCACTGAAGGAGAGACAGCTGGAACAGTACACTATCACCGTCTGTTAATATCTTGATTTAACAGAGAGTACTACAGTCTATTTTTCTACTTCTGCCCGACTGCGCATGCGCAGGTTGATACCAGAAGACCCGTGACCCGGGCGTGACCCAGAAGTGACCTTTGACCCGGAAGTGACGTCAGTTCCACGTGACTCCACAGCACTCACTCCACGCGCTCAAAAATATGACAGAAGCGACAATGCATTTCAATAAGATTGCAAGACACGAAGAAAATCAAGCAATCAAAAGGCGTTGATATGAATCTTCAGAGCTGTTCCATTTACTCACTCACAAATTATGGCTATGTTTTTAACAACAATTAGGCTTCCAATTTTTTACTTGACCACATTCCAGCTTCACTCATTCGATGACCAGACATTCCATTGGTGTCTGGTAGGTGGACTCGCTAAATATGTTAGTAGTATAGAAAGGGCAAATTGACACCTCTTGACCTAAACAATTTGCATATGACATCTGTGACGTCACTTGCGGTTCCGGTCACGTGATCGGAAGTTTTTACCTGACCACATTCCAGCTTCACTCATTCGATGACAAGACATTCCATTGGTGTTTGGTAGGTGGACTCGCTAAATATGTTAGTAGTATAGAAAGGGCAAATTGACACCTCTTGACCTAAACAATTTGTATATGACCTCTGTGACGTCACTTGCGGTTCCGGTCACGTGATCGGAAGTGACCTTTAACTCTTGCGCATGCGCACAATACGAGATAACAATGGTGCGCAGGGATCAAAGGTCACTTCCGGTCACGTGACCGGAACCGGAACATAGGTCATATGCAACTTTTTTAGGTCAAGAGGTGTCAATTTTCCTTTTTCTTGGAGCAAATTACGAAACCTGGCTATTTATACGAGGGTCAACCAGCGTGTGCGATATTTAGCGCACGTCCTTCTCCTGAAATCGGTTTTGTCTGCATGCTGCTTGTGTGACGTCACAAAGGCCATGCAAATTTCCAAGGTCAATGCGACCGAATTAGCTTTTTCAAAGCGTCATGAGGCGTCCACGGGCCCTTTATGTGACGTCACAAAGGTCATATGCAAATTTGAAAAGGCCAAGATGCGTGCATTTCCATAAACTGGTTAACTGAGGAGCTCGGAGCTGGGAAGTGACGTCGTCAGACGCATGCGCAGATACCTGTGGTGTACCCTCTCTCCTATAGCCCGTTGTGCATATGGTACACCAGGGTGCGGGTGCGTCACAGGTGCGTGCGCATGCGTGTGATGACGGCACTTCCGAGCTCCAAGAGATCAGACTCCAAGAGCCCCTAACTTCGACTCCAAGAGCTCGGAGCTCTTATGCGCGCGATGACGTCACTTCCGGCAGTGTCAAGTGATGTCACTTTCATCAAGGTTCGAGGGCATGAAATTGCCACTAATCGCCCGTCAACGCCCGTTGTTACGCCTCAACGCCCGTCTCAACGCCTTAACGCCCTATCATTACGCCTTAACGTCCGTCCCAACGCCTTAACGCCCTAGCTCAACGCCATAGCGCCTTATCTCAACGCCTTAACGCCCTATCGTAACGCCTGTACGCTTTGTCAACAATCCAATCACACGCACATATTCTCGACATCAAAACGACCATTTCAATGCACTTTTCCTACTGCGCATGCGCAGATGGGCGGCATTTTTACTGCTTCAAACTGATACCTCACACGACCCAAGCGGATCAATATGTCCACCTAAACCCAAAAACGTTCACCTCTATCTACCTGCCTATTGCGCATGCGTCATCAGCACTTTTGAAGAAAAGTCAACGCATGGCCTCGAAACTACATTGTGTTCTACAGCGCGAGATAAAGAAAACAAGGTGGGACACCCCATATCACAAATGTCCTTGAGTGGGTTCCCCATTGAGACTAACAATGTCCACTATGTTACATGGTTACCCCAGACCTTTTCAGCGAAATTCAACCCATGGCATCGAGACCCCTCCGAACGTGTTCTACATCGTGAGACAAAGAAAACAAAGTGCCACACCCCATAGTAAAATCCACAAGAAAAAAAAATGACCACCCCAGTTCTCCTACCTAGTGCTCCTTGGGCAGCCGCCAACAGAGTTATTGGCCCGTCAGAGTTGTCGTCTTTGCGTTCAGAGTGTATAGGTGGCGCTACGATCTTAATTTTCGTACCATCCGGGAAAAGGAAATTTGCCCCCTGGACGCCATTTTTTATGATGTTTTTTTTAACCTTTTGCGAGCGATTGTACCATGCTATGTTATATAATACTAACGTGTGGGTGTATGTATCTAATGCATTCATACCACAGAAGACAACATGTTGAGATGACGTCATCGCTCAACATCGGCACACGGGGTTTCCCCGTGGAGAAACCCTGTTCTATTTATATATCACCCGAATTGAGGGGTTGAACAGTACATGGTAATACTGCGTACTATAAGTCCACAATGTATTCATGTGTTTTTTCGTGGCTATACGGATCGGCCATCGTGTATTCAACCCTATTCCGGGTCACAGATATCCTGCTCACACGCATGGACAGTCGGATAGTCACCGGCTCATCTTTCAATCCTGTCCGACCGTAAATAAGATTATCAATCCACCACCCCTATCAATCAACCACCCATTCCCGGCGATTCAGACGATCCCCTCGTATTTGAAGCGTCGTTGACATGGGACTATTTTCTGTCCGCGGAGGCTTCACCGCATCACCGCCAGACGTGAACGCGTCACCGCGGAGGAATACCGCTGAGGAATACATCCCCCGAGGTCACTTCTGGTTACAATGACCTTTGCCGGAACTATAGCGGCCGTGACCTCTATAGGTCAAAGATCAAGAGATGACAATTTACCCTTTCTATACTACTTATGTTCATGCTCTGTCGACATAATCGAGTTCAGCACAGTGGCTTGGGTAGCAGTGGGTGTTTTCGTCGATGTTGTTGTGATTATTTATATATATATATATATATTTTTTTTTTAAGAATATAATTATTTCCCACCTTTTCATACACCACAACGACAGTGGATGGCATAAAAATGCTTTCTATACGACCTACATCGATCTACATACCCCTCCTCTACTAGATCTGCATCTAGATTTAGGTGCAGATCTAGTAGGGGAGGGATATATAGGTCGTATAGAAAGCATTTTTATGACATCCACTGTCATCGTAGTGTATGAAAAAGTGGGAAATAATTATATTCTTGAAAAATATATATATAATCACAACAACAACATCGATGAAGACACACACTACTTGCTACCAAAGCCAATGTGGAATTCAGGCAGCTGCCTTTGAGCTGCCTGTTGATACAGAAACTGACAATTTAAATCGGTGTGCGAGATATGGACACCGACGATGTGGGGAGAAAAAAATCTCCGCGTGGGTGATGTTAGCTGTTATATAAAGAAAGTTCCAAAGTTATTTCAAGCGTGATATATCGATATCACGGAGAAATGGTAGGCCTAGTCAATTTGTGGAGTTCAGTTTGTTCTAGCATATACGTTACAAGAAAGAAAAGTTATGCAGAGTTAGCTATTGATTTTTGACAAGCTCCATAGTAAACGACTAATTAAAATGAATTTTAGGAAGAACCTCCGTCGAGATCGATTTGATTTGATTGGTAGCGAATATGTAGGGCCTAGTGGTAAAACAGAATGTGGACATTTTAGATTCAGCGGTTGAGCGAGTGAAAAGTGTTCCGATGTTGAAGATAATTATTCCCCTGTATTCATTTTCAACGAAAAGAAAACTCGAATGCATTAATATGTCGTATATATTAACATTCGAGAACATTTCCCATCCCCCGCTCTGATTCCCCAACACCTCACATAGGACATAGGGCTGATTAGGCTCCAATTATCTGTGATAATTGTACCGCATTTATTTTTCAAAAACATGGTGGACCCTGTTTTACTACATATTCAGCAAGAGCTTTATATGTATGTTTAATATTATATAGCAAATGGGGGATTTGACACGAGGAAGTTTGAGTCAGTCAGCTCCAACCAAGAAAAAGTTAAATTTCCCTATGTATTCAGTGTTATGGCTATTAACCATTCACATGTCTATCATATTTCTATCCCGTGATTTTTTACAATATGTAATTTTATTTTTATTAACTATATTCTCTGATGAATAAATAATGAAATTTTAAATTTAATCTCCATAAATGAACGTATTATACTTCCTTAATCACAAATATAGATCAAAACTTGATCAATCATTTAAATAAATATCACGATCTAAGTCACTCGCAAACTATGGTAATTTGAAATAAAACACCACCGATTTGTAGTACACACTGGGTATATACGCCTAGTGTATACATACCGATACTGGTATAGTAAATATTATTTGACCGGGTGGGGAGGGGAGTGGGGGCGGAAAGTGCCCCCCCCCCCCCCCGTTATATATTTTCGCTATCCCTAAGGCTAGAGGGTTGAGATTTACCACACCATATCTTTGGGTCAAGCTTTAAATCGGTCAGAATTTTTGAATTTTTTATTTATGTGTATGTGTTTTATTCGCAAAAGATGCAACTGAAGAAAACTGACCAAAATATCAGTTTTCTGGTAACCCACATGGCCACCATTTTGAATATACCCACGATCCACGATCTTATGACACCAATATGATAATCTACAAAGTCATGGAGTTTCAGCTCTCAATTTTAGAGATAGGAGCAAATAAACAGTCCCTCTCCCCTCATGTAGGGTTAAAATTTGTGATTAATATACCACTAGTTTGCAAGTGCCTTAGATCACGATGGATAATTAGATGCCAAATCTGTAATGAGATATCGTAATAGATCAATAATAAATCAATCAATGTACATCTTCATTAGCTCAATAATCAGAACATTTATTTTGTGATGGTTGATCCGTTCCGTCACAGAATAGGGACCAAAATCAAGTCCTACTTTTTTGCCTAAACAACAGTTTCCGTCTGTCTGTTCGGTTTTGTCAAAAATGTTGAAAGTCGTGACTTTTCTGGTGACAATTCCTTGATAATTGCTGATCTACAGACTGATAGCGATAATTAATGATGATTATGGCGAGATAGCATTAGCTTTTCTAGTATTAATGTATAAAATGAAGGAAAGCGGCATATTTGATAAAATGTGACTGATTCGGGCAAGTTTTGAGACGGTGCAGGTGCTTGGGACCAGTTGTCTCCCCTGATGTGACAACTGACTGCACGAACACCGATGGGCACAAATTAGAACAACTGTACCAGTACAACTTGCAGGAAAAGTCTAGTTTACTGAAAGAAAATATGTGAAAATCTATCTATAGAGTTGTCGATAAATTTTCAAAAAGCATCAAAGTGTGTAACCGTGGTGTGCCGTACACTAGTATAGCCAAATCAGTATAGCACAGAATTCTTCAAAATGTTTTTTCTGTGAAAGTGTAAAATCCTAAAAGCTTCATGGAAAGTGACCTCATTCATGCGACAGTTTCTAGTACTAACAACACCATTGTTCTGAATGGGACTGAGGTTGAACTCTGCCCAATGACAGTGATGACAGTTGGAGATCAAGACGATAAAGCTGGTATTTCTGATCACATGACTGTCACTGCCGCATCATCCTTCTTACCAGAAAATGCTGTACTTGTCGACACTAGTCGTGGGTAGGTATTGGACTGAAGAGCTAAGCCCTGTTTAGGCCCATGATGAATTTTATCTGAAGAGGAGTGCAACCAAGCACAGTATACATGATAATTTCCTCTATGAGTATATTTAATATAAGTGCAAAACTAAATAATGCACGTTGGTTTGACATCAGTCCTGTTGTGTTTCTTGACTACAAACGAAACATGTGTAAGGACCTAACGATGTGGAAAGATGTCCCTGCTTTGCTGGTCTCAGGGGTCTTGGGTGTGCTACTGTTGCTCATGATTTGATTTTGCTATAATTTATTCTTCAGGTTGTTGTTGTCTGTACCAGATGGAGTAGGTGGTGTAACCTATGGGAGGATAACAACAGCGGCAGATTTACAGCAAACTGGTACAGTAGATAACTGACTTCTACCTAAAATCATGATCATATGGCAACCAAGGTAGCAAGATAGGATTAGATAAATTGCTTGATAAGGCTCATTAAAGCTAATTGTTCAGGGCTTGATTTGGGGGCCTGCAAATAGCGAAAAGCCGGTCAAATTTGACGTGTTGCAGACCATGTGAAAATTCGCCTGCAAAAAAAAAAATAAATAAATAAATTTGCAGGTCATAAATTTTGTGGCAGGTATTGCTTTTATCTAGAATGAATATTCTGGTGATCATTTTTGTTGACGGAATTTCCGAAAGTTGAACAATTGTGTTTTTCAAAACAAAATAAATGTGCATTGTAGTGCTCGAGTTATTTTACCTTGAAATTAAGATCGATGGCGCAAGTAAATATATTCAGGGGACACTACTTCTGTATTACTTAGAAATTAATGTTGTCTCTCTTTACTGTTGTAATGAATAGGTACGTGCCGCTTTTCCAAGAAATTTTATTTCCACATTGAACTGACAGATTTGATGGTCAAATAAAGGAATTAATTTTGTGATTATGGCAAACGTATCAACAGTACAATCATGGGGGTTTGACGATTGGCTCAATATCATGAAAAATGAGAAGAAAAATAAATGGGCAAGAAATTGTAATGGAAATGAACTGCTGGCTTTGTCCCAAGTAAGAACGTCAAATTAAAACTGTGAGAAATTTTCAACAAGCGTGGATAAGTGGAATGCACACAATCAAAGATTGCGTAATCACACATCACATTCTGTAAATTAATACATGTGAAGTCCGTTATTGAGTTGTGGTCCATCAAAAAATCTCCCAACAAGTACTGTAAAAATGCAGTTCAATTTTTTGCATTTGCAGGTCATCTCGAATTTGACCTGTAAATTTTTTTTGAAGGCGTTATTGTTTTGCAGTCATCTCTTATGCTCTAAAGCGAGCCCGGTAGTTCATTTATCATCACAGCCTGCCTCTGAATTTCTCACTGTCCCAAACACTTTTTATGTTATATCTGAGACAAATTCTTTTAAGCAACCATCAAACAAGCATGGAAATTCACAATTCCAGAGTTCAGATCTTTCCTGTTATTCGGTAGCTCTATTAAAGTCTTGTTACCCATCTGAGTCTAAAACTTGATGATTATTTTTTTTTTTTGCACATTTGTTTTGTACTATATCGATTTTTCTTCGGGAGCGATTATATTGGTGAATGTATGTTCACTTACATGTAGGTGCAATTTTAACCTTCAAAATCTTGTTACGGGTGCAAAATTTTACCTGATTGACGTTGGCAGGTCACACTTGTCTCACACAAACACTGCAGGAGTCATCATCAGCCGCTAATCTTTTCATCAAGTAATTCCATTACTTGATTTCTCCAGTTTATAAGTGAAACTTTTATTTCTGGAAAACTGTTCAGCATCATTGGGGGAGAGCAATTTGGATGGTTATTCTGAACTTGGTGAAGACAAAAGCAGTGCCCGAGGTTTTAAATGTTGCTCTGGTTACTGAAATATTATTGTGTGTGATCAGTCACATTTTGTCCCAATTTTGAATTGAAAAAACATATAATTTCATAGAAAAAGATCTGGGTCAAATTACTTTAAACTGAGGCACCAGTATTTTGTTGAAAGGTTATTCTACTCAGTAAAGCTATTATTATAAATGGAAAATTTGTAGCTTCTTTCAGGTGGGTCACAAGCCCTTAACAGGAGTAATTCATGTTTATTCTGTAAAACAATAGTGCAATCCAGCTGATAATGATGTAGAAGGTAGCAGGATGTTCATTTTAGAAAGAAAACCCTGGTGAATTTATTCTGTGAAAAGCAATTGAAATTTATTCAATTCTCTTATTATTGTAGCAGCACTTCTAGTGAACTGTAGCCAGGATCAGTTGGTCGATGCTCAGCATGCAACAGCTGTTTTTGGAGGTGGCGATGGTGTGGTGGTGGGTCACCACACATTGGATGGAACCACAGAACTACGACTCGCACCAACTCTCGTCACCACTTCAGCTACCACCGCCATCAGCACTGTAACTATCGAGGATGAACCAAAGGTACTGCCAGGTCACATGTCCGGATGGTGTTGAGTGGTGGAAAACTTCATTATTGAGATTATCAGCAAATGTTCTCTTATTATATATGCCTGCTTAAAAGGCGGATGTATTATGTGATGGCAATTTCCGTCTGTCAGTCGAGCCATCTGTCTGTCGGGACATCCGTTTGTGTCCGGTCAATATCTGGGACAGTTTTCTATCTAGAGTTACAATTTTTTGTGAGTGGATACCCTATGAGAAGACGATGTGTAGCCTACCAAAATGGCGATTGAGGTCGAAGGTCACTGGCCTGAAAACCAGGAAATCATTGAGCCTTTCATTTCCGGTCTATATCTATGACAGTTTTCTATCCACAGTTGCAATTTTTTGTGAGTGAATACACCAGGTGGAGACGGAGTCGCATACCAAAATTGAGGTTGAGGTCAGAGCTCAACGGTCACTATGGCCTAAAAATCAGGAAATCATTGACAGTTTTGTATTTACAATTCTAATTTTTCAGATGTAGGTCGAGGGCAGAGGTAAAAAATCACTAGCTTAAGAATCAGACAATTTTATTGAAAATTGTTAGTTTTTTTGAGCGGATTCAATAGGGGAAAGTATGTGTCGCATACCAATATTTAGGTCAAGGTGAAATGTCAAAGTTCACACTCTGACCCCGAAACCAGGAAATCATTAAAAATATTTTTTTTCGTGCCAGTAGAAAGATAGATGGACACTGTGTCACATGCCAAAATGTACCCCAAAAATCATGAAATTGTTAATATCATGTTTTGTCTGTAGATTCATTAAGGGGAGACGATGTGTCATGTATCAAAATTTAGGTCAAGGTCACTGTGACCCCTTAATCAGGAAATCATTAAAAGTCACATTTTGTTATATGCCTGTTGAAGGCGAGGTCGTATAATGCAATGGTGACTTCTGTGTGTCTATCCGTCCATTATAATTTTGTTGTCTGTGCGAAATCTCCAGTTCCAAGGTATCATAACTTTGGGTATACATTACTCACAGAGCAGAGAGGAGCCCTATTCATTTTGAGGACAACGGTCAAGGTCGCAGTACCCAAAACTGATCCAGTTTAACTATATTGTTAGGTTGGACTATCCAGTTGTCTCCCCTACATGTGTATGGTATTCATCCCTTGGAGTTGTTTACCCTGCCTCATGCATGTATGAAACAGCTGCATTCAGTTAAACTGTTGTGAAATAAAGTTAACTGGGAGAGGGGTCCCTTATATCTGTTTATTAACTGAAGAACAAAGGTTTACTTGATCACTTTCTTCACAATTTTCTTTCCTTTTCTTTCATTTTCTCACATGAAATGAATCTATTTGGAGGAAAATGAAGTTTTTCTTTTGTTTCATCGTCGATTTCAATGTGAGATAAGCGAGCTCGCGGATCTTGTTTCATGGTCACCTAGTTACCAAGAGTTAAGCCGCTATTAGATTATCATTGAATGTAAGTTGCCATAAGTGTTACATTCTCTGGATTGCTAGCTACCAGTTCCAGAGACCAAGGCCAGGCCATTAAACAACCTTCAAATTTGGACCAGTGTTATTCCAGATGTACGGGCATATATTATTGTTTGACACTTTTGAAATGTCCTGTTCCAAACTACATGTAGTGATTAATGATTTGGAGTTTGTTCAGTTGAAAAGCTTTCCTACTCAGGAGAGTATTAGTTCTTTCTCCTCGGGTATTGTGTTGTTTTAGAAACAGTACCCATCGTAACTTTGAGGGTGGGGTGAGGATCGAGAGACCATATCTTCAGCTATGTGTTGACCGTTAAAACCGCTGCCTTCCTGATAGCACAACAGTCTTTTGAAGCAGAGATTTTGAGACTTTATATGTATCTTGCAGAAGAAGAAAGGTGGCTGGCCCAAAGGGAAGAGAAGAAAGAACACTCCAGATCTAAATGCACCACGAGCCCCCATGACTGGGTAAGGGACAGATTTTGATGTATACATCTCAATATGATCAAACTGAGAAGGTTTGGATATCTAACTTCAATATTGTCATGAATTTCTGCAGTCTCACTGTTGAACAGGTCTGTATTTTTCATATCCTAATCATTACAGTACATGTAATTCTCCAGGTATGTGCTGTATGCCATAGAGAGAAGACAGGAAATAAAGAAGACAAACCCCGATCTTCCTTTCTCTGAGGTCACTAAAGTCTTGGGTAATGAGTGGTCCACAATGCCTATTGATAAAAAACAGGTATGATTTCTTTATCTCCGTAAGCATGGCATACACATTCACCATTATTAAAGCCAGACACATTCTGATACCGGGTGCTGTACTGGCTGGGCCGATCAGTGTCCAGGGTAATAGGAACTGTGAACACTCTCGTGTTCTGGCACATATGGGCATCGTCGTGATATGACTGAAACAAGGTTGAAAACGACGTTAAACCCTACTACTCACTCACTCACCTGATACAACTTGGACACAAGTCTATGGAAACTGAAAGTATCTGTATTCCAACCAACGAAAAACATTACATAGGTTAAATTTATCTTTACTTGAATGCTTCTCCATAACTCTTTCTACAGGTTTCAGATGTGATAAGTGTATAACAGTTGGATATATGTTTATATTTTCTCCAGAAATACCTGAACGAGGCAGAGGCTGATAAGAAGAGGTACATTGAAGAGTTGAATGCTTTTCAGCAGTCTGTCACATATCAAAGTTTTCTTAAAAAACGGAAATTAAAAGGTGTATGCGGTAAGTTTTTATATATTCTTTAAGGTTGAGACTGACATCTCCCTGAAGCATAGATATTCCTCAAAACTTTTAACACAACTTACTATTGTTGTACAATGAAAACCAGAAGTCACTATATCATGTGCTATGATTTAGTTTAACAGAAAAGTCAAGAAAAGAGAAAATTATATGCACACTATTCCATCATTTAAATTACAGATACGTTTAATGCTGCACCTAAATTGTTAACTGGGAGCACCTGTATGGTCTTGTATTCACATAAGTTGGCTGTGATGACCAAACCTGGCTGTTAGTTATGCATAGTACATAAGATTACAATGACAGTTCCTATCGGCTGTATAACCAGCATGAGCAGTAATCTTTTATGTTCTGTTCCCTGTCTGGTGTAGATCCCAATGGTATGGAGTCAGATGCCTATGCTACATTAATTGATCTTGAGGTGAGTAAACAGAGCGCTGCAGGTGTGGCTAATTTTATCCACTTCAACTGGCTGTTGTAAGTCCAGTCATATTACCTGTCATAGGTAGTCCTATAAAACTCCATACAATTAAACAAGTAGTGATTTATTACTCCTTGGGCAAATTTTGCTAATCAGTGTCATTTTCTGTATATTCTGTTTAAGGATTCTCAATTTAATATAAACTCCAAATATTGAATACAATTTGGGAGGTACCACACGATTTTTGAATATTTTTATGTTGGAATGATAGGTCATTTTACTAATTTTCACTACTGTTCCAATACTATTACCCTGAATGTTTGCATCAATTGCTATTTGAATACCTAAAATCCGTGTAATTTCTCCATCCATATGTGTATATGTTCCAAATTCAGTATAGATTAAAATATATAATACAAATTAAGGGGTCCCACACTACTTTTTACCCCGCAGCCATTTTGGCATCAGGGTATTGTCCTTGTCCGTCCGTCCGTTACCGTATTTTAGTCAAAACTGAGATACATTGACCAAATTTTGGAAACATATTTATCTATATCGAAAATGGCTCCTTTCGGCCCATATTTTACGGAGTTGCCCCTGTACAGATGTATTGATTTCATATTTTGTGATATACATAGTATGCTTAAATGTAATCAACTATATCTGAAGAACTGTGTTTAATACAGCTACTACACTTTGGAAACTTATTTTTTTAGTTGTATACTAGAAGCCAACAGAAAATTAGACACCTCAGCCCTTATTTTACGGAGTTACGCCCCTTTCAGGTGCAATAATTTTCAGTTTTGTTATACATGCTTGATTGTAACCAGTTATATCTAATTAACTGTGTTTGGTACAGCTTGCAAATTATGAAACTGTTTTATCTAATTGTATTCTAAATGCCTACAAAAACTTAGTCCTCTCAGCCCATATGTTATGGAGTTATTTTGGATCTAAATACTCCCTGATTATTTTGGGATGAATATTTGAGTGTACAAGTTATATCTGCAGATCCGTGTTTGGTACATCTACTAAATTTTGGAAATTTATTTATCTTTTGTATTCTAGATGCGTACAAAAACTTCATCATCCTGGCCCTTATTTTATGGAGTTATGCCCCTTTCCATGTGAATAATCTTGGATATGGTTGAATGTATTGACCAGTTATATCTGAAGAACTGTGTTTGGTACAGCTACCAAATTATTTATCTACTTGTATTATAGAAGCCCCCAAAAAAGTATTCGCCTGGGGCCTTATATCACAAAAGGAGCATATTATGCCATACTTAGAGCACAATACAACCCTCTACTCTCTTCAACTGTTAACACAGTTATTGCTGCCTCATATATACCTTTATGTAAACTTCACCATAGAACCTTGTCGAGAGAATTTTTATAGTGAAGTTAAGATACCCTTTGAGACAGGCTACCGGGTAGGGGACCTGCAGATACTCAGCATGTTAAACTAGTAGGAAGTGGGTCATGATTTGAATTGAGTCACTTATTTGATGTATTTGATCCATTGAAGCCAATGTATGATCTTCTGGTGATTATTATTTACAGGAGGATTATATGACAGAGCTGTACTGTCGGGTGTGTGATCAGTATTTCAGTTCTCTACATAATAAAAAAGAACACATGTTTGGCAGACAGCATCTACAAGCTATAACAGGTACAGGTACATGTAGGCCCAGTAGACTAACACAAGCTCTCATTGGCCTTCCAATTGTCTCCAGAAGCAAATAAATATAATGGTTAAATTTTTATAATGTAAATACTGGATTCGTGTTTATAATGAAAAGTCTGGGTTCATTTTTATACATCCTCAGAAAGAGATGAAAAATGTGACAAGTATTTCCGTCCATCAATATGACCATCCATCCATTCATGTTCAGTTTATATCTGGGGCAGTTTTCTATCTGAAGTTGCAATTTTTGTGAGGATATGTAATAAGGGGATATGATGATGTGTCATGTAGTAAACTTGAGCTCAAGATCACAGTTGTCCAAAAAATAAAGAAATCATTGAAATTTGTTATATTTTGTGAGTGGATCCAATGGGGAAATGTCACATCAGGAAATTGTTAGATGTCACATTTTTTGTGACTGGATACAGGTGGGGAGATGATGTACAGCATATCAAAATAGCGGTCAAGGCCATTGGCCCAAAGCTGGTGGTTGGGTGGGTTCAGGTTCCTGTTGGTTCAATGCATTGTACTGAGAAGCAACAGGAACTTGATAATGTGATGTCTAGCACTGTAATATCACTTGTCTTTATTGCACCATGTAAGCGTCCTGTCTGTGTCTTGTGCGCTATCCTCGGTGTTTTATAGGGTGTCTGGTTCCATGCTGCTTCAAAGATTTCTTCTTTGAAGTAGCAGGAACACAACTGGGCTGGGTGGTGCTTAGTTGGTTCGTCGTGATATAGCTGAAATATTGTTGTAAGCGCCATTAAATTCTATTCACTCACTCACCCCATAAATCAGGCAATTATTTGGTGAGTGGGTATATTGGGAGGGAGATGTTGAGTACCAAAATAGAGGTCAAAGGTCACTCAGCTTGAACATCAGGAAATATTTGAAAATTTTGTTTTGATGTTTTTGCTCCAATTCAGGATTGGAATATTTGACCAGATTTTATGCATACCACCAACTCATGGCAAACAAGGATCCTATTCATTTTGAGATGTGATCTCCCCATTCCAGGTTGTGCATTGTGTCCAAAACTACACATGATTACTGCATGAAGAAAACTATAGCACTGGTGCCGTGGTTCTCTTCTGTCTCATCCAACATATTCCCGTCTCTGTGTATAGACAGGGGCAGGTTATATCTCAATACAACATTCAAACTGTATTTCACTGTTCACAGGCGAGCTTGAGAAGGAGTTACAGCAACAACATTCGGAACAAGAGCAGCAGGAGAGTGCCTTGGTGTCTGCAGAGATTACTGACAGTTTGGGCTCCCTCTCAGACAGCAGTGATGGGGATAATCTCAAGTTGTCCAACCCAGTGAATGTTGACAGCTTTTTACAAGAGTTTCTACAGAAAAACTTAGGTAAACATCAAGTACTTTTCACCTGTCATCTCCTATTCGCGTTGTTCTGACATCACCAATGTTCTGTAAACTTTCAAAGCAAAAAAGTTTGGATAGGCAGCCACTAACTCTAGGGATGGACCCCCACCCTCAGGGCTTTAAGCTTTACTCTCTTTTCGCCTACACAATTACTTTAATTACGAGTTACATTGGCCTATACATCAGAACACAATAGAATAGTTGTGAGATGGAACTCTGCAACCACAAAAGGCGGGAAACGACATCATGACCCATGTGACGTCATGCGGGGATCAGGCAATGAACCATTTCTTAACATTGGAAATGCTGTATTATTGTATTGACCGAGATTACAAGCGATGACTTCTGTTGGCAAATGCTTATGTAACTCCGAGACAATAACATTTTCAAAGTTGTTTGGATTTTCAGTAATTTGAAAGATAAATCAGGATGGGGTCGTTGCATTCTCTGATTGGCTAGCATTTTCTGTGTATTTCAGAGCGTGATCAGGAAATTCGACAACTGAAGAGAAGTCTTAAATTGTCGCAGGAGGACAATCTGGCAATGTGTAAACAGATCCAGGAGTATAAGGTGGGTCAAAGTAGACACTCTGTACAGTAAACATGGTTTCTTTGGGACCGGGAATACTTTTCAGGCAAATAAAAGGCCTTGATAGCATAGAATTCAGGATTGTGTTTGAATAAAAACTTGGAAGTGACATGGGAAGAGACTACACATGAATTAGTGCCAGCTTTGTTACATCAATTTTAAAGCATGCATTAAAGGTGAAATGCAAAGGTTTTCATATTTTTCTTTTATGTGTTCTTTGTGAGTTAGCTACTGTCGGAACTATCAGTCTATTTACTTCTTTTGGTTTTGTCTGAAGTATTTTGTCGCCTAGTAGCTTCAGAAAAGTGCTTCAAAGTTGCTATTTCAAGCCCAGCCGATTCCATAAATGAAATTAGCATCACTTATCTGCCCTTGTTAGGCGCTGGTTTGTGACATCGCATCAGACCACCTGGTTGGACGTCAATACTTGTAACGTTCAGTCTTCCGGAGGCTGGTCTGACGTGACGTCACAATCAAGAAAAGATAAGCAATGCTGGTTTGCAAATTGGAAATCCGCTGTGCTTGGGGTACCAACTTTTTAAACAGCTTCTAGTGGACAAACTACTTCAAATTAAACCAAGCTAAGTGGACAGACTGATATTTCTATTATTATTCAACTTGCATAAAATATAAAAAGAATCTAAAAACCTTTGCATTTCACCTTTAAGGTGAGCTGTCAATTATGAAATGTACTTTTGATAATGTGGTGTGATAAATGATTTAGCAAAAGTTGGGAAATCTCCCGTTTTGTCTTGAAATGCTTGATAAACAGTGTATTCTTTTAACTCCCTCTGTACCGGCATTTTTAACAGTTCCAAGCTGGTATCAACCCTGTCATGAACATAAATGAAGTGAAGATATACTTATCATCACCTACGTAGTTTTCAAGACGATACTTCGAGCTTTCGAACAAGATATAATATGATGAAATTATTCATCTAGAAATTTCTCATTTATGTATGCCAATGACAGGCAATCACTGGTCTACATTTCTATCGGTACAATTGTACCGATACGGTACAGAGAGGGTTAAGAGATACTGAAATTGTTGAAATGAAAATATTGCTGAATGTGTCAAGTTTTCATTTTATTTTGCAGGTCCTTGAGGCTAAGTTAGAACAGGACATAGGAAACGTAAAAGCCTATGGTGCTTCCCTGTCTGCTCAGATTGATGGTCTCCGCATGGTACCCACCCTCTTTGGGGTGATTAATTTCTGACAATTACTGTACGGCCTAGGGAGGACAATAAGACATTATACATCATGGTTTTATAATGATTTATGACACTAGGTAAATGAAAGCTAATTATACATTAGTAAATATGTCTGAACAAGTACTTAATCAATGGCCAAGTATTGGAGAAAAGGTACACGAATGGAACACTTGTGGATGGTATTTTCACTTTTGTATACTGCCAAAAGCATAGCTATTTGGTCAGTTACATGCAAGTATTGCCAAAGTTATACCAGCTTATTTTTCAAATTGTGTACCAGGCTGTCTATTGCATCTATTTTCCAATTTTGAACATACTTTTCTACATATTTCATTGTTTCACATAAAACAGTCTACGGATACCCAGATGTAAAGCTAGTTGTGCCATCTAAACATCTCCACAGACCTTGCAATTAATGAAAATCAATAATCTTGGGATTTATTGGTTCCAAATATGTGAATATTTTTATGGCACATATCTGTCTACACAAAGAGGTGGTAGAGTAGAGGGAGAGGGTGACTGAAAATAGTTATAGAGAAAAGCATTTTCCAGATCAATATTTCAACATACATTTATTTATATCACTGTCAGGGATCTCAATGCAGGTGGTGGTAGGGGGTTGGTGAGCCTAGCACTGGAGAAAATGTCCCACAATCTTTAATGCTACGGGATATCATAGTGCTCAATCTAATTTTGCACTTACCCTATTCTAATTATTCAGACGTCAAAAGTTAACTTCAGGCATCTGCAGAGAGAAATTCTGCTAACATTCTACAAATTTCACTGCCTATCTCTTAGTTCTTGTGTCATCCATGCCTATCCATGCCGCACAATTTAGCCTCAGTTGGCATAAAGATGTTTTTGCCTCTTTCTAAGTCTAAATATGCTGTTCAAAAAATTAGAAGAAATAGGATATTTTTATTGAAAATACATGTTTTACCTGGCACTTACAGTTATAATACATGTTATACCTGGCACTTGCAGTTTGGGTTGCCTTGAGTTTAATAGAAGAGAATACACCATGTTCATGCTGAAGAGCAGTTGCTTTTTACTCGACCCAGATTTTCGTTTTGATGGAAGTTTGATCATGACATCCTAGGATGGTTATTTAGAATTCTGGTGATACCACTACGCATGTCCAGAGATCAGAATCTTCAGCATGTGAAACTACGAGGGTGAAATGAGGGTGAAACTAGGTCGTCGTGGCCCATGTCGCCAAGGCTGGGCACCAGGCTTCGCTTCAACATTGTCAACTTTCAAAATACAACTAAACTGAATAGCTTTGAACATGTTCCAGTCCTGAAGTGGAATTTGAAAAACAGGGTATCACTGGTAAAAGTATGTGAATGTAATCATACATACAAATTAGTAAAGATTCTGAGTGAGTGGGGAGTGAGTGACTATGGTTCAACATCGCTTTCAACATTATTTCAGTCAAATCACGGTAGAGTCCTATTCCTTTTAACACCCAGGACCCCACGGGTGGGTAAAGATTCTGATCTCGGAGCATACCTAGTTCTGTTGGTAAGTTTTCTTACTGATATACATGTACATATGGATGTATATAATCTCATTTAGAGACCGTATGAGAAAACTTCCATGTATTGATGTCAAAGAAGCACTAATTGGAAGATTTGTGCTGCAGTACTTACTCCTATAGATACAAAATATATGATAAATCATATAATAATTCAACCATTTTTCAAAATTTGATCATTTTGTGTACAAAATTCAAGCAGTCATTTGTAACTTTGATCTCAAGCAAGTGAAGCTAAGCATGGTGAATGTTACTACATTTTTTTTTTTACCTCAGTTCTCAAGGGTATCAAACATCTGGACACGAGATACTGTGGTGGCTATTGGGGTATCCTGATGTTCTGCCAACTTCCTGCAGCACTTCATATGTAATGGAATGTAGCGTATGCGTAGGAGTATTAAATCCTAAGTTCCTTGTAAATGCCTTTCACAAAATGTTACTCAATAAATGCATGAAGCGCTCTTATTATTTGGAACAAGTGGATATTTTCCGCATTACAAAAGTTTTGCTTGCAAAATCAAGGTAAAGCAAAAATTTAAGTTTTCCTGTCCACAGCTTCTCAGTCTCGCCCTAGGTCTCCTAATCTAAGCCGCGCCCGTCCCCATACCTTCATCTATTCCAGGAGCTACCATCATGCTACACTTATTGAACCCATCCTCTACCCACTCGAGGGCACCGAGCCCCATCCTCCATCTCCTAAACTAAGCCTCAACCCTATATTCTGGGAGCTTACATCATATATACCTATTCAATGCATTGCTGAAGGCATATCCTCGTTATGCCCCCCCTCTAATTAGAGGAGGGGCATATAGCGATCGCTTTGTCCATCCGTCTGAGTATCTTGTCCGCGCAATATCTCGGTTAATATTTGATGGACAGGATTGAAACTTGCATGGAATGTGGCCAGCACCTCGTAGTTGTGCAGCGTAGAGTTTTTTCTGAGTTCTGGTATAATTTTCAAGAGTTATGGCCCTTTTTCTGAAATCTCTTGTGAATGGGACTTGTCCGGGCTGGATCTTGGTTAATATTGTATGGACAACTATGCAATTTGCATGATATGTGGTCAGTGCCCCACAGTTGTGCAGCGTAAAGTTTCTTCCCGTTTCGCTTATATTTTCAAGAGTTATGGCTCTTTATTCCTGAAATCTTCGTGAATTGGGACTTGTCCGGGCTGGATCTCGGTTAATATTGTAGGGACAATTATGAAATTTGCCGCATATGTGGTCAGTGCCCTGTAGTTGTGCAGCATGAAGTTTCTCCGCGTTTCGCATATATTTTCAAGAGTTATGGCCCTTTTTTTCTTCAAATCTTTGTGAATTGGGATTTGTCCGGGCTGGATCTCGGTTAATATTGTATGGACAATTATGAAATTTGCAGGATATGTGGTCAGTGCCCTGTAGTTGTGCAGCGTGAAGTTTCTCCGCGTTTCGCTTATATTTTCAAGAGTTATGGCCCTTTTTTCTTCAAATCTTTGTGACTTGGGACTTGTCCAGGCTGGATCTCGGTTAATATTGTATGGACAATTAAGAAATTTGCAGGATATGTGGTCAGTGCTCTGTAGTTGTGCAGCGTGAAGTTTTTCCGCGTTTCGCTTATATTTTCAAGAGTTATGGCCCTTTTTTCTTGAAATCTTTGTGAATTGGGACTTGTCCGGGCTGGATCTCGGTTAATATTGCATGGACAAGTATGTAATTTGCATGATATGTGGTCAATGCCCCATAGTTGTGCAGCATGAAGTTTCTCTGCTTTCGGTTATATTTTCAAGAGTTACAATCCTTTGTTTATCAAACCTAAGTGAATGGGATATATTTATTTGTCCAGGCTGGATCTCGGTCCATAACCGATTTGAACCGGAAAAATGGCTATATATATGTCATTCTACATTCCAAAGCAGACCACATAGGTCCTGAAGTATGAAATTGCCCCCAAAAGAGTTAATTGGGTGCAAAATTCAAAGTTTACTGATCGCTTCATAATTTCACCACAATATACTCCCAAGGAATGTAGGTCTCATTTTTGGATTTGACGAGAGCCCCGGTGACCATCTTGCATCAAAACATTGTATTAGCACTTGTTGATCGATATTTTGAATATGTATTATGCGAGGCGTGGCAAAAAAAATGACTGAAATAGAATTTTCATAATCATGAAGGCCTCCACCGACCAATACAGAACAGAACAATGGCGGGGCAGTGTCGGATTAAAGCGGAAGGGGGGGGGGGGGGCATACAATTGAGCAATCTCTGATTGCTTCCTTCCTGTGTATTTAAAATTAAATTTCAATGTGAAATATTGTTTTGCACAATTTTTTTCCTAATTTTTTTTTTTTTTTCGTACTTTAATAAAAAAAACTATAAATATACTTTTTCCAACATTGCTCTAACATGCACTGTGGCTGTAGTTCTGTCATAGCCCAGAAGGGCTCGATCCCGAGGTGGTGCCCAATATTTCTTAAATAATATCATTTCAAGTACTGTTATTGATATTTGTTAATTTATTGATATTGAATGTAAATGTTCTCAGTGACAAATCGAGTCATTTTTGTTTTCTGAACTTTTGAATGCCTGAAAGTTATTGCTTAGTATAAATTCCAATATCTGTAAGTTATTTGTATATGGTGCTGAAATTGAAGTGTTTGTTAATCATGTTGATATTTTACTTGTATCAAGTTCCCTATCTGAATAATCATGAAATAAAAATAATCTCAAACTACCCCTTGAGTATGTTTTTTTGTTATTAGCCCACCATCACTAGATGGTGGGATGTTCAAATCGCTTTTTGTCCGTGGTACGTCCGTCCGTAAACAATTCTTGTTATCGCGATTTCTCAGGAACTACTGCATGGATCTTTCTCAAATTTGGTACACAGGTTCCCCTTGTGGTCCAGTTGCACAAGATACCTTTTTTGGTCCGATTCAAAAATCCAGTATGGCCACCAGGCGGCCATTTTTAATTTCCCCGTGAAATTTTGTTATCGTGAATTCTCAGGAACTACTGCAGGAGTCTTTGTCAAATTTGGTACACAGGTTTCCCTTGTGGTCTACTTGTGCAAAATACCTTTCCTGGTCCGATTCCAAAATCCAATATGGCCACCAGGCGACCATCTTGGATTTCCCCATGAAACTTTGTTATTGCGATTTCTCAGGAACTACTGCCTGGATCTTTCTCAAATTTGGTACACAGGTACCCCTTGGGGTCTAGTTGTGCAGGATACCTTTTTCGGTCCGATTCGAAAATGTAATATGCCTACCAGGTGGCCATTTTGGATTTCCCCATGAAACTTTATCGTGATTTCTCAGGAAGTACTGCATGGATCTTCTCAAATTTGGTACACAGGTTGCACAAGGTTGTGGTCCAGTTACATAAGATACCTTTTTTTGGTCCGATTCGAAAATTTCCCCTTGAAACATTGTTATCGTGAATTCTCAGGAAATACTTCATGTATCTTTCTGAAATTTGGTACACAGGTCCCACATGGGGCCTAGTTGTGCAAGATACCTTTTTTGGTCCGATTCGAAAATCCAAGTTACGCTTCAAATTAATACGGCATTCCAGAGTTGTGACATTGCATCACAAGTGTAGGCAGATCAAACGGTGAGGCATATTCTATATATGGACTACAGAGAATATCCATACCTTCACCTTCTATATCAAGGAGTTCAAATGATTCCGAATTAAAATGTATTTCTTCAAATTCTAAATCAGTTTACTTTAGTCCATGCCATTGCAAGTGAACTGCCACACCGTTTCGTCTGCTAAACGAAGGGACGTCACTCTTTTGACACAACGTCACAACTCGACAACTGTAGACTACTGCGTGTTTCGATCCAAGAGAGATAATCAGGATTCAGACACTTTCAAAGTTTCAACATTACTGCACAGACCGGATCCCTTCAGTATTAAGTTTTGTACCATCTTACTATTTTCGAGCATGGTATCTTAAAAGAGATAACTCAAACTACCCCAGTAAACAGAACAGAAATAGCATTCGTTCCTCATTATAAAATCTTAAGTATGTTTCATAGCTCATGCAAAAGTGTCAAAGAGATTTGTCTTCGCCTCCAGTACCCAATGATGACCCGTGCGAAAAAAACCCCAAATACTACAAAACGAATATGAAGGATCCTCTGGACATTCACTTTCAGACTAACTTTGCTCATTTCACTTGTACTATAACAACCGACATTAAGTACAGTTTCTAGAAATGTTGAAACTCCTGAAACTTAGAAAGATAATATCTTGGTGTTTTCCAGTGTCCCTTTTTCGATCTTTTTCACTCTAATTCGAAATTCTGCAAACAAAATTACAAATCATTTGTTTGTTCTTAGTAACAATGGACAAAAAGATCCTCTTGTCATTAGCTTATAATTATCGGACAGTGGTGGGCACCAAGATCCTTCAGGATCTCTCGTTCATCTCAATCAGGTGGAGTATTTATTTCCGCTTCAAACATTAACAATCCTGACTCCTGCATTGGCTGTTTCATGTTCAGTCTGGTCAACTGGCATCTCTGTTCGGGATTCTCTGGGTAGTCGCATCCCTGTCTCTATGCAACATTAATTATTTCATCTCTCGATCTCTGTATATAGAGAATTTAAAACTGACAGAAATTCTCTATAATATACATATATGTTAAGAAAGGGTTAATATGTTTACAATTTACATTTAACACATTTCGACAACTTTAAATATTTATAAATATGTGATAGTTTCCCCACAAATATGAAGCCCGGCGCACACGAGTACTATTCCCTGAGTTAATGACCTCTATTGCTTGTTGGCTCAGTGAAATGTGTCTTGTATTCACGTTATTTGTACATAAGACTGTTAAAAATGGTCATTTTTACGCGAGCCCGGTCACATGGAAGATCACATGGTCTTTTTGCTCACTGTGTGCGCTGACACCATATGAGAGCTAGCTCCTGGAACAACAGGCGGTTGTTGGCTCAGGAGATCGCTCTCGCGTGCGTCGGGCTTGAGCAAGGGGATAGCTGTGTCAACTATTCAAGATTTCGTAGCCAGTACCTGGCAATTTAATAGCACATGATCACGGGAGCAATAATAATAATAATCTATACCTCTAATAATAATCTATACCTCTAATAATTCTATACCCCTATCAAAATTCAATCACCATGAATTTTGGGAACAAACTTCAATTGGTCATTGAAACAAGGAAGAATTGACTTTTATCCATGATTTAACACTTCATGTATTTTGTCAACTTCCTGTTCTAATACATTTGATCACCTCTAAATTTTCTGCTGGGAAATTTCACTCCCTGTGATCGAATTATTAGAGGGATTACCATAGCCAATATCAGGGTCCCAGAATTGAAGAAACAAGAATTTTAGTGAGAAGTTCCAATTGTTTTGGCAGCTGAGAAACTTCTCCTACTTGAGGTTGAAAAATTTGTCAATTTCAAAGGTAGTCTGGCCAGTGTTCAAACCAGTCAAAACTCAAACCTCGCTGCGGATTGTCCTGATGAGCTGCTTCAGCGCACTTACTGATTGGTTCAGTTTAGTGAAAACCACTCAAGTTATTTATATCCAGAATTGCTATCTTTAAACTAACCAAGCCAGTGTATCGATCATAACCTATCGATTGATATACTGGCTTGCGAGGATGTTCATCACTATGCAGTCCAAGAGAACATTTGTTGTGAGATCATCACAACACCAATACAAATCATGGCAGTGTAATGATGTACCAGGAAACCTGAAGCAGGGCTAAATATGTACAAATATTGAACTCTCTTCCACTGAAATTGTTAACTGTTCCAGTATTATGTTCTTGCATCCATTTGCAGAACACAAACTGACCAGATAACTGGATGAGCGCTACACTGAAATAGTACTTAAAATTGTCACAATTGATTTTTTTTATTCTGCTGACAAAGCCTTATCTGAAGGAAGTAGACATGTTTTATATGCCAGATATAAAAAAAAAATATATATACAGGAAATTGAATTTACTGGATGACCAGCATCGATATTCATCCAGCTTCTTATCAGAATGAAATGTAGTCTTGGCGATATGCTATGATATGACATCATCTGTGTTCTGTGGCTGTTTTTTCAATTTCTTAGCTTTTGGCACTTTAGAGTTGACCCCTTCTCGGTTCCTGGCAATTTCAATGGCTAAAAACTGAGCTCTGGGAACTGAAAAATAGGTTAAAGGAAATATAGCATTAAACAAACAAGCACATTGTACACCATAACAAACACCTATATGATCAATAAATTAATTTGCAGTTTTTTGCAACCAGAAATATAAATACACTGTACATATTGATTTTATGCATTTTGAAGATTGCATGTTTGGGTACTTAGTTATCTAGCAATAAACATCACTTTATGGTAATATTGTTGTATATACTGGATTGACAATCCAAGGTAGGACTTCTTTTCTCTGTCAGGTGAGCTATTACATGTGTATCGGAGACTGGTCAGCCCTTCTCTTCCCATGTCTGCAATAGTAATTAGTTTTCCCAAGATTAGCAGGACACTTCCCCCCCAAACCATTTCCCCCCAGTCACTCCCCCCCCCATTTTTTTTGAGTCACTTCCCCCCACTTTTGCCATTTCCCCCCCTAAAAAAAATATGATATACTACATGGTACACATATGCATACCCGGCATTACTTGTCAAATAATATGAACCTTCAATTTATTAAAAGCTGTAGGACTATCTACTAATGTTCAGTGATTAATCCCACTAACCATAATGTTCTTATGTGAGGCAATTTCTTTGAAGTGCTTCAGTAAGATGTTCCTTTATTAGAAAATTTCCTTGAAGTGCTTCTGTAAAATATTGCTTTATTTGCTTGTCGTTGTAAGACAATTGATCAATGATAAGTCATTTGCAGATTAGCATGCACCAACACCAACATCAACGGTTTTGTGGCTTGATGGATTATTTTTGGAAATTGAAGAATACTCCATTTCTCAACTCAGCTCTCCTGGGTCAATACTTATATAAGATGATATATTTCATAGGAGTTCATTCTTACTTCTATTCCCCTCTGTTAAAGATGGTTCATACCTCAAAACTGTGCCCGGTGACCAATCCTAATTTGTTCGCAGTGGGTAGATGGGATGTTGATCTAGATTTTTTATGCACATAGCCGCAAATATCACCAGGTCATCCGTTTTTTGCCAAACCATGAAAAATCATTTTTCTGCACAAGATCGAAGCAGGTCAAGCTCTTCGAGCTGTGGGCAGCCCCCAGGGATGAAAATGTGACCCTGAGTCAGAAGAACATATTGCTAAATGTAATATTTTATATCTGAATTGCCTCCTTGATCAGTGCTAGTGTTTGTCATGGTACTATACCTTAACTGATTATTTGTTATACAATAAATTGAAGGTGCATATTATGATTCGACAACTATGTTTGTCTTCTTCTTCTGTGTTCCCCCCTGAGAACACTGCTAAACTACTTGACACTAATGCTGAGTATGCATATGTGTACCATAGAATATCATATTTTTTAGGGGGGAAATGGCAAAACTGGGGGGGAAGTGACTAAAAAATTTGGGGGGGAAATGTCTTTTAATGGGGGGAAATGTCGAGGAGGAAATGGTTTGGGGGCTAAGTGTCTAGCATTCAGGCGACACAGACTGGTCTAAGTACTAAATAGACTCACCTAAAGTTGTGTTTTTATCGGAGTAATCCAACATAGCATCAAGCCTTATGAGTGTGCCGAAATTGTAGTCCTCCACTAGCTCTTTGACCTCATTGCAGAATGACCGCCATTTCTGAAATGAGAAAAAAATTGACTCCATATCAAGTTACATTATGTTTCATACACAGCTTGACTTGAGTATGGGATCAAATCTGTATACATATATAGTCAGTCAAGATAGTAAAATAAATAATATGGGTACAGCTAGTCCTCATGATACTAGCCTGTCTGTCAAACTCTGTGCCATGCAAGAAATACTTACATCCTTCTCCATCTTTGTTTTCATTTCTTCCTCATCCAGACGGTCAACCTTGAGACTGGCAAACTGTGTACGGAACATCTTATAGAGTTGGTCATCAATCGCTGTCAACCTCAAGTAACATGGGTCGACTGAAGTCAACAGCTAAAACAATAATTTACATAGAATCAGAAGCAAATTAACTAGATGTGTGTAACATTAGATTAGAACAGCTAGGCAGCATTGGCACTCGTCACACCGCCTATATCACAATATTCTTGCAGTCTCAACACACGAAAGATGAGATGCGGTGCTCGCATGTGGGGGACCATGGGTGAGACTAATTATGTAGCTTTTATAGTTTTATAATTCCAGCACCAGCTAATCTCCAATGAAGCATTATTCGATTTTAATTGAAACTTACACTAACATGACACAAGAAACTTGACTGTATCTACGTCACATCATGTGTTATAAGCAAAGAGGCGACAGCCAATGCATTCTATTTAGTTTGATCTACTATTTACATACTTCCAGTTGATTTGCTTCAGATGCATATGAAACCTAATCTTCTATATCAATTCTACTTGTGCGTATAGTTAGCATAATACGTATCCACTGATGTGCCTAATTCAGTTTGTTACTTGATGTATGATAAGATTTACAGCCTCGAGGTTACAACATGCAAAGCTGTAACATGCATACTCAGCCCTCACAATTAGGAAAATTCTCCACAGCAAAAAAATTGCTGAGGAGAAATCAATTTGCCACGGCAAAAAAGGGCTTCACCACGGCATTTTTTTTTTTTCGCAGTAGATATAGTTTTCACTACTATAATTAATGACTTGCTGAGGATGTTTGCTGGAATTCAGATTTTCTACTACAATTTGATGCATTCATTTTTGTCATATCAGAAGTTCATAAAATAGCAGATGAACTTCTGGTCATATGTACTGACCATTGAGCCAAAATTAAAAAAGCTTTTTGTTTGGGGTAACATAACCTTGCTACAAACCATGGGTTGGTAGGTCGATTTTTGTTTTTATTATTTTAATTTTAGTTTTCAATTGAACTTTTTATGATCACATACCTGGTGACAATATTGCTTCATGGGAGTAGACATGAGATGTGCGAATCAGAGAAAATATTACCATTTATATGGATCTGAGTTTTCCTGGTTCACAGATATAACTTCAATATAAGATAGTTTCAGGAATACCCTATATTTCTTAGATGAATTAAAAAAATGAGGTAAAAAAAAAAACTAAAGTTATAGGTGGGGGCCTGTTTGGTGGGTAGGTAGGGTTAACCAAACAAACAATATTTTAAGCTTTGCCTTGGCTTCTTTGCAAACAAGAATGAATAAAAACTCTGATTTTCCTAACTCCCCAAGTTTTTGTCTGCCGCCTCCAGAATGTTCAGCACATCCAACGACAGCTTAATATTATTGCCTCGTCTTGGTGTGCCGCGGACTTGCCCATATGGTCGGCCGGAGGCATTCCAATTCTTTATTACCTCTGGTTCCAGCTATCCATTTATACGATACGGCGATAGTGACAAGGCCACGTGGTCGTAACATGTTGGCCGATCTTGCATGCCTCAAAAAGTAAAGAAAAGTTCAAGCATAGTTTCCACCATCGTCCGCCAGTTCAGGCTTTATGCACGACAACCTCAAATTTTACATTTCACCATTTCGTCAGCCTCATATCTCATACGATGTCAAAGCAAAACAAATTGTCACTGTCAAATCTTTTAAATACCGCTGTGCAGGAGAATGGTAATTGTAGAGGCTTACATGGAGTACGGTAATCCCAAATGTCGGGCAAATTATATTCCGTGTAATGTATGAAACATGGAGTATATATAGGATATTTAGTTCCAGCTGTAATTAATTATTTCAAAATTACTACTCAGTTCACTATTTCAGGTTACCATGCCATTCATAATACAATAATACATAATCCTAACTTCATGTGAATTCCCCTTCATCGTAACCCTCACCATTCCCTAGAGCACTCTCCTCATATGCGGTCGCCTGTGCTGTTGCGACAACGAAGAAACGCCAGCGGAGGAATGACCTGCATGCTGGAGAGTGACAGACATCCAATTGAGAAAGCCTTGCAGATCGGCTTTCAGTTCTTGGAAAATTGCATTTGTGCCGACAGTTGTCTCCAAATTATGCAATCAGACAAACACAGTACCAGAAGCTGTCTCGTTTATTAAAACCAAATTTATTAGCAAGAAAAGGCAGTTCACGGAGACGTTTTTTACCATCGACCGTATGTTGTTTACTGACAACAACAACAAAGTCACTTTAAGACCCACAGCAAAAAAACTGCCGTGGCGAAGTGATTTTACCCCAGCATTTACCACGGCAAATGCCGTTTGCCGTGGCTAATTGCGAGGGCTGCATACTGAATAGCGAGAGAGAGAATTAAGGTTTAAAGTCCCATTCATACTGAATAGCAATCCAGCTGCAATCAAGCTACTGACAAACATTTCTATATAAGATTCTAGGACAAGAGTTATATGCAAAATAGCCCATGTTAATGACATGTCCTGGTTGATGAACTCACATTGAAGTAGGTCTCAGAATGCTCATATGCTTTGATTGCCCAATTCAGTTCAACATCTGCCTGTGGAATACAAATGTACATTATCCAATACCAGAAAATTGTCTTGTATCATGAAATACAGATTGGCATCTCAAATGGCAAAAAGAAAAAAAGTTTATTTCATATTACATTCACTGGTACTTAATCGATTGGAGTCATTTGAGCCTATTTACATACTCCTCCGAGTGCAGGATCATGGGTTAATTCAAAATGGCGACCATGAGGTTGTGATTAAAACAATCTTTATATTTTATCAATGTGTTGGCTTGTTCCAAAACACAGGATAGTTTTAGGGACTGCTATCTTAAGTCCAACTAAAGGGAAACAGGAGGAGTTCATCCTCTCCCTGACAACAATTAGATTTAAAGTGCACAGATAAAGTTACACATCAGTTTAAAAATTCCTGAGATGGGTTCATTGAATGCAAAGTTTAAATGGAAATAGTCCCTATAGCGACATATACGATTGGTGAGCATTAATATGATATAAATTAATTAAGAATTAGATCGTGACTGAAAAGTTGCGTTTTCATCATTTTTCTTCAAAACTTTCGCTTTTTTACACTAAAAGTGATCCAGATTATTTTATTTCACATCAGATAATTATTTTCTAATTTATTATGTATTTTTTTGTGAAGAAAATAGCAACAACAAAAATCTGATTGACAAATCAAGGCAAAAATGCTTTTTTTAGCCATCTTGGATTTTTTTAAACATTTTCTGGTAGAGCTGAACCAAAAGGTAATATTGTGAGAACGTAGTTTCAGCACCCTAGCGGAAGGAGTAAGAAAAATATTTACGGCGGACCAAGGCCTGATCATGCAAACTCAGAAACAATTATGATAAAGCTAACAAAGAAATGTATAGTACTACTCCTCTTGATGGTTGCATTAATCAAATAAAATAAATTATTTCACTCCTTTGTCACAGTTAACTTACATTGTTACCCGCCAGTTCTGGAGGTAAGGCCATTCTTTCTCCAGTGTCCTGTAATATTACAAAACAATATTCATTAGACTGATTAGTGCAACAAATATTTTAATATGCTGAATTCATATGTACAATTAGCTACAACATGTAACCTAGTGATGACGTTTATATTGACCTTATATTGTCACTAGGTTACAAGCCGCTGCAAACCACATTTGTCTTTTATTTTCCGTATGGTATAAAGAATCAAGTTACGGCAACATACCTATCATTTCTTGGTAGATGGTATCATTTCGAATAGCGGTGACACACTGCCCGCAAAATCCGCTGCCGATTTCATCGCATTTCAGTCAGTTTTTCCAGCAGCTCCCGCTTCGATCTGCAATTTGTCTTCCATGTTTCTTTTCGAAATGAACTGCGCATGCGCCAATGCCGTGACCTTTGTAAAACCGGAAAGCGTGGTAGCAGACGATTTTTAACTTGTCAAAGTTAAGCATAGATAATTGCATTAATTGTAACAAACCCTTTGTCAAGGGACATAAGGGCTACAATAGAGTGTCGTTAAAATCTCTCACATCTCCTAAAACAGTGACAAGTTAAAAATCGTCTGCTACCACGCTTTCCGGTTTTACAAAGGTCACGGCATTGGCGCATGCGCAGTTCATTTCGAAAAGAAACATGGAAGACAAATTGCAGATCGAAGCGGGAGCTGCTGGAAAAACTGACTGAAATGCGATGAAATCGGCAGCGGATTTTGCGGGCAGTGTGTCACCGCTATTCGAAATGATACCATCTACCAAGAAATGATAGGTATGTTGCCGTAACTTGATTCTTTATACCATACGGAAAATAAAAGACAAATGTGGTTTGCAGCGGCTTGTAACCTAGTGACAATATAAGGTCAATATAAACGTCATCACTAGGTTACATGTTGTAGCTAATGTACAATAGGAGTCAAATCTAGTCAAATCTTTTTCACATGGGGAGAGGGAGTAATATATACAGGGTTGCCCCAAGTAGCAGGTTAGAGGCTATATGCCCGTCTACTTAAGACTATATTCATTCCTGAGTTCATGTTTTGAATATATTGTTTATTTATTATTTCCCTTGAAAAAAGAAGTGTGGTGGGGGGGGGGATCTCCTAGGCAAGATTTCACTCCAGTGACAGTTACATTGATTGTGCATGTCAGTCCACAATCGCTCGACTACATGGGTCGAGCAGCAGGAATACCCTATTTTTATCAAGTTAGGCAAACAGTTTGGTAGCCGTGAGCCATCCTCAAAGATCAAGGAGTGATTCAAAAAGGTTTGGAGCATGCAGATCATCTGACCCATACTCTCGGATTTTTAAAGCTGAACGAAGGCATGAACACTTGGTTGGAACTGCAAGCGTGGGATAAATCCCCATCCATCCAATTTGGGGAACAGGAAAACACAGGAATCATATTTTGCGGATTGCCTAGGGAGTGTTGGTTTTTTTCAAATGAAATGGGGTTTTTCAAATGAACAAAAACGATCATGACGAAAACTGGACATTCCATAATCCTGATTAAGTTTAACAATGATGTGGAAATTATATCAGTTTGATTCGTTTGATTTATGCTTCTTGGTCGTGTTTCTTATCCGACCACGGCATCATGGCCAGACGAACTAATTGTTTAATAATGCCAACTCACTCAGAGTGGTCTATATTCTTCAGACTTAGTCAATCTTCTTGTCTTCATCATAACATCACCATGCTGTCGTTGTTGTTGCTGCAGTTGTGTCCAATGAATTTCCGAACTTTTCGCTGAACTCCTCTGTGTCATGAAATACGGAACACGGACTCATTATTCGCTACCGGCTTCTAGTTCTACACATGGAGGTAGATCGATCTATTTCCATGATTAAACTTAGCTAAACTAAAGTGCTGACTGCATAATGCCCGTAACAGAAAGATTATTCGTCGAAAGGGTTTAAATATTTGAGCCCCATATATGCCACCCGAAATAAAGTGTTACCGTAATGCTCAAACGCAGTGATTCTCACAATGAAAAGATTCTGCCGCTTGCGAAACGGCACATTCTTATTCCAAAATACGTCATGTCGGAAACTGAACATCACATGTAGTAATTTATCGTACCGGGGCTTTAATTTATTTCAACCTAGTTTTGTTACCTATATACTGTACCGTGCTATAATTAAATTAATTTGACCGTAATCTATGGTTGCTCTGTGTGAATATTTTTGGAATGTGTTATGTACCTGAGCCAGCTTGGTTGTTTCTTTATCACAGTGTTGTTATGCATTGTTTACTTAACACATTAAAACATTTTTATATTAAGTGATGTAAGCATTGCCGGTAACCCTCCCGGCCCAACTGGATGATGTAGAGGATAAATAGGAAGCACACAGACTGGGTAATTTTATACTCAATGGCAGAACGACAAAAGCTTTGTCAGGGCGTCCTAAGATTGCCAGTGACCTCAAGGTGGATGATTGTGTAGAAGCTTTCAGATCTTATTTCGCGGTCCACCGTCTTTCTGATAAGAAACAAGTGAGCTTTATTTCTTCACACAGCGAAGGGCAGGCGCGGGACGATAGGCGTTAGTAGTATATAAAACTCCGATTGACTCGTATTTTGACAGGGGAGATAACTCTTGAATCCGCCAGGTGGCGTTATTGTAGGTTATAGTATAGAAAACGGCCATTCACGGCCTTTGACCTCTGAGGCCGTCAGGGCCGCTATAGTTCCGTCACTTCCGGTCACGTGACCTTTGACCTCGAATTCATCCGCGGTCTGGCGGTCATGCGGTCTGCCTCCGCGGACAGAAAGTAGTCCCATGTCAATCAAGTGACTTCCAATGTTAACGTATATGGGGAATGCCTAAAAAGAGTATGGGAATAGACGTTTTGGGACCGAGGTGGGTCCCTAGTGGACTGATTGGGTCGAGTGAGGTGTCAAAGTGAAGCGCTCCTCCAGGGCCATCCAGTCATGGATGGGTGCGTGTAAAATTAGGATTTGTCTCGAAAATATAAAAAGCGGAACACGGACTTTACCCCTAAAATAGGGGAAACCTCCTATCAACCCTATCCCAAAGTGCTAATATTGGTCTCCGGGCTTATCGGGGCCTGCCTATCAAGTCAATCAGGTGAGTGTATGTAAATTTAGAATTTGTCCCGAAAATATAAAAAAAAGGAACACGGACTTTACCCCTACAATAGGGGCCTGTATTATACAATATACGGGAAAATGCCTGCATGGGGTATGGGGGTGTCATTTTTATTTTTGTGGATTTTACTATGGGTTGTTTGGTGTTGTTTTTCACGTGTCGCTACGAAAAATACGACGGGAGGGGTCTCGGAGGTAAGCGGTGAAATTTTTCGAAAAGTACCGGGTAGGTCTGTATATAGGCCCCTACTGGCTATGGGGGATAGGTCCATACTGGGAAATTCACACATGTTCATTGTGGTATGGGTTGTTTGGTCTTGTTTTTCACGTCTCACCATGTAGAACACGATGGGAGGGGTCACAGAGCTAAGCGGTGAAATTTTATGAAAAGTACCGGATGGGTCTGTATATAGGCCCATATAGGCCCATACTGGTTCAGGGGGAGGGGTCCATTCTGGGAAATTCACACATGTTCATTGCGATATGGGTTGTTTGGTCTCGTTTTTCACGTCTCACCATTTAGAACACAATGGGAGGGGTCCCGATGTTAAGCGGTGAAATTTTTCGAAAAGTTCACGTAGGTCTGTATATAGACCTACTATATTGGTATATATATGCCTACTGGCTCAGTGGAGAGGTCCATACTGGGTGGACGTTTTGGGGTCTAGGTGAGCTCCTAGTGGTCCTACGGTGTAGTATGAGGTCTTATTTTGAGCATCCGACTGGACTAATGTATCGTCCGTTTTTAATATTCTGCGTGTGCGCAGTCTGGCCGTAGTATAGAAAGCAGGCATTTCAGTGGGGGTGCGTAGGTCGTGGGAGGTGTCAAAGTGAAGCTGGTGTGGGGTAGAGTCAAATTGGCGTGTTTTTTTAGTGCAAGTCGCGTCAATCTGCGCATGCGCAGTTGGGTGTAGTAAGCAAATTGATCATTTTGGAGATGCGTGGATGTGTGTTTGTGGTCGAGATGGACCACTATTGGCCTGAATGTGTTTCGTGGGAGGTGTCATTTTGTAGCTCTCGGGGTGTAGACCCCGATTTGAGGGCTGTCCGCGGCATCTGTGACGTTATCGATGACGTCATCAGTAGGAGTAGTAGCGAAAGCGGACATTTTGGGGAAGTGAAGGAAGGTATTTGGTGTAGAGATGGACCATCCTTGGTCCGAATGCGTCGTGGGAGATGTCATCTTGCAGTTCTCGGGGTGTACATCCCGACTTGAGGGATGTTCACGTCACCTGTGACGTCATTGGTGACGTCATCAGTAGCGGTAGTAGCCAAAGTGGGCATTTTAGGGCAGTGAAGGAAGGTATTTGGTGTAGAGATGGACCATCCTTGGTCCGAATGCGTCGTGTGGGGTGTCATCTTGTAGTTCACGTGGTGCAGATCACGATTTTAGGGATGTTTACGTCATCTGTGACGTCATTGGTGACGTCATCAGTAGGAGTAGTAGTCAAAGTGGGCATTTTGGGGCAGTGAAGGAAGGTTATTTGGTGTAGAGATGGGCCATTCTTGGTCCGAATGCGTCGTGTGGGGTGTCATATTGTAGTTCTCTGCATGTAGACGCATCTACACACTTGGTGGTCGCATCGTGCATGAATACTACATATGACTTCATACTGTGAACTATAACTGCATAAGTTCAGGATGGCCGAATGGTCTAAGGCGCCAGTCCTAAGTGCTGGTCTGGAGGCGTGGATTCGAATCCCACTCCTGACATAAGTTTTTCTGAATGTGCTGTATTATACCATATTTGTCCTGTATTATACCAAATCTGTGCTGTATTATACATATCTCTCCTTTATTGTACCATATATGACCTGTATTATACAATATATGTTCTGTATTATACAATATTTGCCCTCTATTATACCATATTTGTGCTGTATTATACCATATCTGTGCTGTATTATACAATATCTGTGCTGTATTATACCATATCTGTCCTGTATTGTAACATATATGTCCTGTACTATATAATATATGTTCTGTACTATACAATATAAGTTCTGTATTATACCATATATGTCCTTATTATACCATATCTGTGCTGTATTATACCATATCTGTCCTGTATTTTACCATATCTGTCCTTTATTATACCGAATCTGTGCTGTATTATACCATATCTGTCCTGTATTATACCATATCTGTCCTGTATTCAACGCTTAGCTTAACGCTTCAACGCCCCTGTGAATTAGCCCAAAAGCTCTGATTTTCATGGAATTGACACTCGTTCATCGAAATGCGGTGACGCCCGTCGTTACATCCGTCTCAACGCCTTAACGCCATGATATAGACCGGAGAGAGAACAACAAGAACAACAAGGATGACAATTCAATCATTTTAATATCCCTCCAGTACATCATACCCACGCTGGGGGAGTCGCGTTATGTATGTTTACAATTCTCGTAGGCTCTTGTTCAATCAGAAGCAATCGTTAAGATTAATCTCCGGCCAGAATCGCTTTTTGCCTAAGTGTCGTCGAGCAGGCCAGGATACTGTAACGGCAGCATGTCCTGAAACAATAGTTTGCGCATTTGGGGTGTATTAAGTAAAGTGACCATTTCTGGGGTGCGCAGGGCTATATTTGAGAGGCTGAGGTTCTATATCTCATCCAATGATGGCGTGTAGGGTATCATCTTGAAGCTCTCGTGGTGTAGACCAGAGTGATTTCCATGTCATCTGTGACATCATTGTTGACGTCAACAGTACGTGTGGTAGCGAAATTTTGATTAGTCGACCAATACATACGGATAGATGGGGGACACGAGTTAATCCCAATATGTACAGACACCACCACACACCACTATTACCACCACCACTACACACCAGTTCTACCACCACCACCCCCACCACACACCAGTTCTATCACCAACACCACCACCACCATCACCACACGCCACCACACACCACCACACAACACCACCACCACCACACACCCGTTCTACCACCACCACTACCACACACCACGAACAACACCACCACCACAACACACCACCACCACCACCGGGCGTTGACGGGCGTCCACGCCCGGTGGTGGTGGTGGTGATAACTCTGGTGGGGCGGAGCTCTTGGATGGGAACTCTTGGAGCTCGGAGCGCGTACCCGTGGTGCACACTTCCGGTTCCGGTCACGTGACCGGAAGTGACCTTTGACCCCTGCGCATGATACCAGATAGATACATTCGGGTCCTCATCTTACATCCGTGTTTTTTCATGTTTACTCTCACGTGACCGGAACCGGAAGTTGTCACAAAACAGGAAATGTCCTGTATTATACCAAATCTGTGTTGTATTGTACCATATCTGTCCTGTATTGTACCATATATGTCCTGTATTATACAATATATGTTCTGTATTATACAATCGAATAGCGGTTGTCGTGAATAACAACAAGTTCAGCAATGTTCATACAGTTTATTATCCACAATGTTACATCATACCCAGGCTGGGAGAGCCGCCCTGGGTATGTTTAGTATGCTCACAGCAAAACAAATTGAAATATCAAACACCATGTTTTCTTATTTAACGTACCGTCACGTTAGGTACAAGTGTTTACTGAGCTGATGTCAACGATCAGCATGTAGACATAGAGAGTATATACGGCGTGTTATGCTGGTTGAAGAATTGAGTGTAAACATATCGTCATCAAATACGCCTACTTACTCTTAAACTGCATTTACTCTGGAAGATTTATTTAACAATCACGAAACGTTTCTCAAGGAAAGAGATATTTGTCTTCCAACCAAACTTAACGATATACCAAAAGTATACTGGACTCCCAAAATGCATAAATCACCATACAAAGCTAGATTCATAGCTGGTTCTAGAAGCTGCACCACCAAGCTTCTTTCAACCCTGTTGACGACGGCCCTTCAGGAGGTAAAAGCATTTTGGGAAAGGTATTGCGCCACTATTTCTAAAAACTCTGGCGTTGAATGTATGTGGATGTTGAAGAACTCAAAATGTCTTACGGAAGAACTTGATGCTAAAGGTCACATACCGTATAGACATGTATCCACATGAGATTTCTCGACTCTCTATACCACAATCCCTCATCAGGACATTATTGACCGTCTGAGTTCATTAATAGTATCTGTGTTCAAGAAAACTGATCGTAGATATATTAATGTCGGAAGCCATAAAGCATTCTTTAGCTCTACTACATACAAGAGAGATCATTCATGGGATGTTTCTTTGTTTATAGAGTTGCTTGAATTTCTCATTAAAAATATCTATGTGAAATTTGGCAACACAATATATCAACAGCATATAGGTATTCCAATGGGTACTAATTGTGCACCCCTATTGGCTGACCTATATCTGATCTCTTAGGAATATGACTATATGCAGGCGCTTTCAAAAACCGATCCATTCAAAGCCCGTTCCTTCTCATTCACCAAACGTTATATAGACGATCTTCTCGCTGTGGATAATCGCTATATAAATGACGCAGTGAAGGATATATATCCACCTTCACTGGATTTGAAGAAAACTACAGATAGCCCCACAGGCACATCATATTTAGATCTATATCTCTACAAAAATGAAGCGGGCATTCTCTCTCGTCGACTTTATGACAAAAGAGATGATTGCAATTTCGACATCGTAAACTATCCCTTTCTGGACAGTAATATTCCAGTGGGACCTGCATATAGCGTATACATATCTCGCCTAGTAGCATTTGCTAGATCCAGTGTTAATTGTGACGATTTCAATCAACGTCACAAAACATTGTTGCAGAAATTTATACCACCAAGCGCCCCCACTCGAAGTTTCTCAAATTTGGGGATACATATCGCATGATGATAAAAAAAATACGAACGTAGCGTGCAAGATCTATGGCGCTACGTTTCGTAACTTATGTCTAATTCCGCTTAACCCGGGGCTAGGGGCCGTATGAACCCATGTACTTCAAGATCCTCATGGTACTCATATGAACAGTCACAATCAAAGCGTGACTGAGATACATCATTCTTTAGATGACGACTTTACAACGAATATTATGGATTAAGAATACTGATCAGCGATACGGATTTGATATTTTTGGAACATCATGATGTCTTGCCGGCATCATTGAAAACTGTTGACCGCTTCTCTCTTGCAGGAAACAAGCCTATGTTTATGTATACTATGATTGTCTTTTTGAATTTGGTGCTAATGCTGTTACATGGAATATGGAATAGGTCTTTGGATTATGGACGCGGATATTCTCTAATGGACGACGGCTGAATTATGAATGACGGACCAGACGCTTGTAATTCATCAGTGCACGGGTGACGCATTCAACCGAGGGGGTTTAACCACGAAGAACGTAACATTGGTGACTCTCTCCACTATCCACTTGGTATTGGGGCGTTGACCTTGTGCCCATTCCAAGGGATCCACAGTGTCCAGATTCTCCAGCATCGTCTCTAGCGACGCCCGGTTAATGATGATAAACGGCTTGTCAAATAACCGGATGTTACTGCTCCGGTAAAAGTATCGGACTTGGTCTGTCTCCTTATGCTGCAGCACATAACCAAACGCCAGATTTGATTTGAAGGCCGTAGTTTGATCGTTGAAGATGGCTTCCACGTAGCTGCGTAGACGGGTGAGGTCGGTCAGTCGGAAATTGTAGATATCTTGAATAGGGCGATGACGGTAGAAACAGTGCCGGATCATGGGCCAATGGCGCCGATAGATGTCACTCACTGGATGGTCTTCGTGTAACAGATCGCTAGGAACATTTATGGGTTCGTCCACGAAGTGTACTTTGCCCTCCACGTCGTACAAAATCTGGTCCAAGGTCTTGTCGTCGGAATTTGACTGTTGAATTAGGGCGACATCATCATCGGCCCTCGTGCGATGGGTGGGAGTTCCCGCTGTCTCGATACTGGTGCCTACGGGCTCTCTACCTGCAAACGTGGCTGCGGAACAGGGTGTCGTGTGCGTTGGTGTCGCAGCAACTGACTGGTCAGTTTGAAAAGCCGACCACATTCTTCGCATGGACGCTTGGGTGGCCCATGAATTGAACGTTCATGGCACTGTAAATGATCCGGGCGCTGAAACGACAGTACATATCGTACAGCTATACCGGGCGGTTCCGTCGTGCTTCATGGCGGCGCAAGTCTTGCAGACGAGTGAATGATTTCGAGCACGTAGTACAAGTCAACATGTTGGTGGTTGACAGAGTGTCTGATGAAACGAACGGGCAACTTCCGTTTTATAGCACGCTAGCTGGTGTGGGCAGTGAATTTTACACCCGGGACCTTGTCAGCATCCGGGTTTGCCCGTGGGTTTTTCCCGTCGTTCCTCCGTCTTCCATCCGGGTACTGTGCTTTTACATCCGGGTCCTCATCTTACATCCGGGTTTCTCCATGTTCACTGTCACGTGACCGGAAGTTGTCACGAGACAGGTGGCGCCTTCGTACGCAGACACACACAAACACACATACCTGGTGCACACTGTACCCTATAGCCGGAAGTAGTAGGTCAATATAGGGGCGCCACCTGTCTTGTGGCAACTTCCGGTTCCGGTCACGTGACAGTAAACATGGAAAAACCCGGATGTAAGATGAGGACCCGGATGTAAAACCACAGTACCCGGATGGAAGACGGAGGAATGACGGGAAAAAACCACTGGGAAACCCGGATGTTGACAAGGTCCCGGATGTAATATCCACTGCTCACACACCGGATGTTGAAGGTCAGTACATGCATTGCATACGTCTAAGGCCAAAAATCCTCAGTCGGATCTCACTCACTCACTCACTCACCGTCGTTAGTGCGTCCATGCGTTAAGGCGGGCGTTGGGGATGTCTCAAGGGCATTGTGCACGCTTCACTCACTCACTCACTCATTCACTCACTCACACTCACTCACTCACTCACTCACTCACTCACTTACACAAACGCACGCATACAGTCACATTCACAGGTAACTCTACCAGGTAGCTGGATGGAACAAAATGACCGTTATCTACTCGAAACGCACTCCATTGCACCTCCGAAACTCCCGCTTTCGCTACTACGCGTACTGATGACGTCACTGCGGTTGCACAGGGCCAAAGATCACTTCCGGTCACTTGACCGGAACCGGAAGTGTGCACCACGGGTACGCGCTCCGAGCTCCAAGAGCTCCCATCCAAGAGCTCCGCCTCACGGTTGTGGTGGCGGTGGTGGTAGTGGTGTGTGGCAGTGTGTGTGGTAGTGTGTGGTGGTGGCGGTAGAACTGGTGTGTGGTGATGGTAATAGTGATGTGTGGTGGTGTCTGTACATATAGGGATTAACTCGTGTCCCCCATCATTCCATATGTATTGGTCGACTAATCAAAATTTCGCTACAACTCATACTGATGACGTCATCAATGATGTCACAGATGACATGGAAATCACTCTGGTCTACACCACGTGAGCTTCAAGATGACACCCTTCACGCCACCTTTGGATGAGATATAGAACCTCAATCTCTCAAATATACCCCTGCGCACACCAGGAGTGACCACTTTACTTACTACACCCCAAATGCAAAAACAGTTGTTTTTTCAGGACATGCTGCCGTTACAGTATCCTGGCCTGCTCGATGACATTTAGGCCAAAAGCGATCCTGGCCGGAGATTAAACTTTCTCAAACGATGACTTCTGATTGGCCAAGAGCCTACGAGAATTGTAAACATACATAACGCGACTACCCCAGCGTGGGTATGATGTACTAGAGGGATATTAAAATGATTGATCTCTCATCCTTGTTGTTGTTGTTGTTTTTCTCTCATCTGTCTATATCATGGTGTTATAGCGTTATACTAGGGCGCTAAGGCGTTGAGACGGGCGTTGACGGGCGTCACTGCATTTCGAAGAATTAGTGACAATTCCATGGAATATGGAATCCATGAAATCAGAGCTTCTGAGCTATTTCACCAGGCGTTGAAGAGTTAAGCTTGGCGTTGGCGGGCGTTGCTACAAGATGACACCTCACACGACGCATTCGGACCGCGGATGGTCCATCTCTACCCCAAACACCTTCCTTCACACCCTCAAAATGCCCACTTTGGCTATTACACCTACTGATGACGTCACCAATGGCGTCACAGATGACGTGGACATCCCTCAAATCGTGGTCTATACCACGATGTGTCAAGTTTTATAATTGGCTGGCTGTCCGCCCTGTAGGGTCTGTACATACTGGATTGCATCAGCATTGGCTGGGTGCCAAGTTTTATAATTGACTGGATGCCAACATCCTGGTTCCGTTGGCACTCATCCAATTGACTGGGTGCCAAGTTTTATATTGGTCGGGCCCCATTTGATGACGTGACCAATGACGTCACAGATGCTGTGGACATCCCTCAAGTCGCGGTCTCCACCCCGAAGGCTACAAGATGACACCCCACACGACGCATTCGGACCAATAGTGGTCCATCTCTACACCAAATACCTTCCTGCACTTCCCCAAAATGCCCGCTTTCGCTACTACTCCTGCTGATGACGTCCAATAATTCCGGCACCCGAGTGTACAGGACAGCGATGCGCTGATTGGTGGGAAGCACAACGTAGGAGAGTTCTTGTGGGCTGCGGGCTTATAAAAGTGGCAGTAGGTGGGAATGTTCAGCATTTTCTGATACGCAGCCGACATGTTCTCTTGTTCGACTTGCCTGAAGCCATTTACTCGCCCAGAAGATTTGCGACGACACGAGTCCTCCATCCACAACGGCGCACGGTATACTTGTATAACTTGCGCACGGTCATTTAATCGGGAAGATGCTTTACTGCGCCACGAACGCTCACTCCACGAGGGCGCGATGGAACAATGTAATGAATGTGGTCAAGTCTTCAAACGACCCAGTCAGTTAAGACGGCATCAGCGTTCGATTCATGGTCCACGGCATGAGCGACAACTTCTCATTAAAGAGGCACCCAGGAGGGACAGCCCCAGTGAAGATGAGCCCGGGGCGACAAATTCCACTGGTAATGCGATCACGAAGAGCCCGCCTATACCCACAGTTCAGAAGAACCTAGATATCCAGCCGGTCCCTAGCATTACTGTTCCCAGTCATACGCCTGACGATATCGAACATTTTCTGGACGAGCCCATAAATGTTCCTAGCGATCTGTTAAACGAAGACCATCCAGTGAGTTGGCATTTGTGGGAAGTTGATGCTGGGTCGACATCGGACCTTACAGACTAGTATTTTGTGTTAAATGCCGTCATTTTCATCTGACGACGATACAGCTCACCAATCCCCAGTGTACGAGTTGTCACAGCGAAACAGCTCACCAATTACCAATATACGAGTTGTCAGAGCATTTCCATCATAGCTCTCTAGATTTGTATCTAATACCGCTTATGCCGGTGCTAGGGGCCGTGTGGTCATATCATCCAAGTTGCCACATGAACAGGTACAATAAAAGCGTACCTGAGATACAACACATCAACCTGTAACCATCTCGGCCATCTATACGCGGTCTTATGAATGGCGAAGTGTACGCAAATGACAACACATATCATGAATCGTTAGATTTTGGTATGTGCTTCAGAATAGGTTAACCGGAAGACTATACTGTGAAGTCATGTGGCTCTGTCAGTATGTCGGCACATCTTCCCACTTCCATTATATGTGTTGTAATCTATCGGCGCCATTGGCCCATGATGCGGCACTGTTTCCACCGTCATCGTCCTATTCAAGATATCTACAATTTCCGACTGACCGACCTCGCCCGTCTACGCAGCTACGTGGAAGCCATCTTCAATGACCAAGCTACGGCCTTCAAATTAAATATCGCTTTCGGGTACATCTTACGCCATAAGATGACGGATCAACTGCGCTATTTCTATTCCAGTGTACGACTCTCCTTTCACCATTACCAACCGTGCGTCACTGGAGACGATGCTGGAGAAACTGGACACCGTGGATCCCCTGGAATGGGCCCATCAACAACGCCCCAACACCAAGTGGACAGTGAAGAGAGTCACCAATGTTACTTTCTTCGTGATTAAACTGATCAACACCCTCGGCTGAACGTCACCCATGCACTGATGAATACCATAACATGCCGTACATACTCTATATGTCTACATGCTGATCGTTGACTTGAGCTCAGTAAACACTTGTACTAATGGACGATGCGTTAAATAATAAAACATGGTGTTTGATATTTCAATTTGTTTTGCTGTGAACATACTAAACATACCCAGGGCGGCTCACGCAGCCTGGGTATGATGTAACATTGGGGATAATAAACTGTATGAAAAAACTTGTTTTTGTTGTTCTCTGTTCTGTCATCTTTGCTGTTGTTGTTTTTCTCTCATCTGTCTACATCATGGCGTCAAGGCGTTATGCTGGGGCGTTAAGGCGTAACGACGGGCGTTGACGGGCGTCACTGCATTTCGCTGTATTGGTGGCAATTCCATGAAAATCAGAGCTTTTGAGCTAATTCACCAGGGCGTTGAAGCGTTGAGCTTGGCGTTGGCGGGCGGTGCTACAAGATACCACTTCACACGACGCATTCGGACCAAGGATGGTCCATTTCTACACCAAATACCTTCCTTCACCGCCCCAAAACGCCCACTTTGGCTATTACTCGTACTGATGACGTCACCGATGGCGTCACAGATGCAGTGGACATTCCTCAAATCGGGGTCTACACCCCGAGAGCTACAAAATGACACCCCACGCGACGCATTCGGACCAAGGATGGTCCATCTCTACCCCAAATACCTTCCTTCACACCCTCAAAATGACCACTTTACTTACTACACCCAACTGCGCATGTGCAGATTGACGCGACTTGCAATGAAAAACACGCCATTCTGACTCTACCCCACAACAGCTTCATTTTGACACCTCCCACGACCCATTCGGACCAATAGTGGTCCATATCGGCCCCAAAATGTCTATTTCCATACCCTTTTCCCCAAAATTCCCTGCCTGCGCATGCGCAGAATGATGATATTCCTACCCCACATCCACCTAGTCGGATGCTCTCTCACGTATGCTTCACAACGATACCTCACTCGACTCAATCAGACCAATAGTGGCCCATTTCGATCCCGAAACGTTCCTTCCAATGCCATTTTCCCACATTTCCCTGTCTGCGCATGCGCAGAATGTTGAAAACGCACGACACACTAGTCCAGGCGGATGCTCCCTCACGTATGCTTCACATTGATACCTCATACGATTCCATCGGACCACTAGTGGCCCACCTCGACCCCAAAACGTCTATTTCCATACCTTTTTTCCACGATTCCCTGTCTGCGCATGCGCAGAATGTTGAAAACGAACGACACACTAATCCAGGCGGATGCTCCGTCACGAATGCTTCACATTGATACCTCATACGACTCCATCGGGCCACTAGTGGCCCACCTCGACCGCAAAACGTTCATTCCAATGCCATTTTCCCACAATTCCCTGTCTGCGCATGCGCAGAATGTTGAAACGCACGACACACTAGTCCAGGCGGATGCTCCCTCACGTATGCTTCACATTGGTACCTCATACGATTTCATCGGACCACTAGTGGCCCACCTCGACCCCAAAACGTCTATTTCCATACCTTTTCCCCACGATTCCCTGCCTGCGCATGCGCAGAATGTTGAAAACGAACGACAAACTAGTTCAGCCGGATGCTCCCTCATGTATGCTTCACATTGATACCTCACTCGACTCTATCGGACCACGAGTGGCCCACCTAGACCCCAAAACGTCTATTTCCATACCCCTTTCCCACAATTTCCTGTCTGCGCATGCTCAGAATGTTGAAAACGAACGACACACTAGTCCAGGTGGATGCTCCCTGACGTATGCTTCACATTGATACCTCACTCGACTCCATCGGACCACGGGTGGCCCACCTGGATCCCAAAACGTTCCTTCCAATGCCCCTTTCCAACAATTCCCTGTCTGCGCATGCGCAGAATATTGAAAACGAACGACACACTAGTCCAGGTGGATGCTCCCTGACGTATGCTTCACATTGATACCTCACTCGACTCCATCGGACCACGGGTGGCCCACCTGGATCCCAAAACGTTCCTTCCAATGCCCCTTTCCCACAATTCCCTGTCTGCGCATGCGCAGAATGTTGAAAACGAACGACACACTAGTCCACGCGGATTCTCCCTCACGTATGCTTCACATTGATACCTCATACGATTCCATCGGACCATTAGTGGCCCACCTCGACCCCAAAATGTCTATTTCCATACCTTTTTCCCACGATTCCCTGGCTGCGCATGCGCAGAATGTTGAAAACGAACGACACACTAGTCCAGGCGGATGCTCCCTCACGTATGTTTCACATTGATACCTCATACGATTCCATCGGACCACAAATGGCCCACCTAGACCCCTAAACGTCTATTTCCATACCCTTTTCCCACAATTCTCTGTCTGCGCATGCACAGAATGTTAAAAACGAACAACACACTAGCCCAGGCGGATGCTCCCCCACGTATGCTTCACATTGATACCGCACTCGACTCCATCGGACCACGAGTGGCCCACCTAGACCCCAAAACGTCTATTTCCATACCATTTTCCCACAATTCTCTGTCTGTGCATGCGCAGAATGTTGAAAACGAACGACACACTAGTTCAGGTGGATGCTCCCTGACGTATGCTTCACATTGATACCTCACTCGATACCATCGGACCAAGAGTGGCCCACCTAGACCCCAAAACGTCTATTTCCATACCCTTTTCCCACAATTCCCTGTCTGCGCATGCGCAGAATGTTGAAAACGAACGAGACACTAGTCCAGGCGGTTGCTCCCTCACGTATGCTTCACATTGATACCTCATACGACTCCATCGGACCAATTGGTGGTCCACCTAGACCCTCAAAACGTCTATTTCCATACCCTTTTCCCACAATTCCCTGTCCGCGCGTGCGCAGAATGTTGAAAACGGACTACACACTAGTCCAGGTTGATGCTCCTTCACGAATGCTTCACACATATACCTCATACGACTCCATCGGACCACTAGTGGTCCACCTAGACCCCAAAACGTATATTTCCATATCCTTTGTCTACTGCGCATGTGTAGAATGACGTCAGTTCCACGTCACACCCAGCCCGTCGGATGCTCCCTCACGTATGCTTCACATTGATATCTCATTCGACTCCATCGGTCCACTAGGGGCTCACCTAGACCCCAAAACGTCCACCCAGCGCTATTTACCCACTACGCATGCACACAGTGACTTTGTCAAAAAATTTCAACCATTCGCTTCGGGACCCTGCCCATCGTGTTTCAGGTGTTGAGATGTGAAAAACAAAACCAAACAACCCATATTACAATGACCAGGAGTAAATTTCTCATAAGGTTCAACATTGGCCAGTGGGCCAGTATGGGCCATATGGTAGAGATATATATGCTATTTTCAACCTTGGTTTGCAGCCTATAACTCGTGGCCTAATGGTAGAGCGTCGGCCTCTAGATAAAGGGACCGGGCTTCAATTTCCACTAGGACTCTAGTACTTACATGTACAGTACATGTAAATACATCCCAGGGTCCATACATGCATTCCATGCATTTTTCCCGTCAGACTATTTTCTGTCCGCGGAGGCAGACCGCATCACCACGAGACCGCGGATGAATTTGATGTCAAAGATTGCCGGAACTATAGTGCACTATAGTCCACCATAACAACGGCACCTTGCGCCACAGAGGTCAAAGGCCGTGCATGGCCGCTTCCTATACTATAACCTGGAATCAAGGGCATCAAGAGTTACCTCCCTGAAAAAGGGGATCTTTTCTGTCCTTTATATACTACTAATAATATTGCAGATTTCACTGAAAATTCAGAACACTTCAAAACAAAACTCAGACAAAGGGGATATTTCCTGTTTGAAGTCCACTGGTGCTTCAGTACGGTGACTTGTGCCGATCGCAAAATGCTCATCATTAAAAAGGAAAAAGCCATAAACGGCTTGAAAAAAAAACAAGGCGTTTGCGGTTTAGTACCACATACCACCCAAAATAGACTGGATAAAAGGTTTACCGATACTAAAAAAAATATTAGGTCATTATTGAACACAGAAGAAATACGGATATATCTACCGTCACGCCGCAAATATGCTATAAGCGAGTTGAAACCTCAGTGAAATACTGAACAAATCTAAAATCTTAGCATAAGAAAGATATGCTTCCTGCGTTAGACTGCCTGATGAGGATATTCGCTAGCTTGAAAGAAATCCAAGATAAAAAGTAACCCGAAAATTTACCAAAAGACATTTTGAATAAAATGCGCACATATTGAAACAACAAACAAATGTAGGAGTCTGAGCTTTTTAACCGGATGACTTAAGGTGTGACTCCCTGGGATTAGTTCAACCCGTCCGAGGTTGGCAAAGATAACACAACACACCAAATTTGTTGCAAATCACAATATTGTTTATTACGTTCCCATGAATTACAGCGTAACGTCGACCACGAACGATTAAGTTAATCCAGGTATGAGTATATATGGAAGTAACGGATCAGTCTTCTTCGTGTAGTCGGTTATAGCTGAAGCTGCTATCACAGGATTTGTCTTCATCCACATATTTTGAGGAATTATTACCGTCAGATAGTATAGCCTGTGAGTAAAGAATGGATTCATCATCATACAAAGTAGTTGGCTCAATCTATACCTAATATGAACATTGAACCGTTGAATCAGAGAATGGTTGTGTGCCATCCTGGATACGTGGTTATAATTGAAATTCATGTGTTTTTCAGTCAAAAAGAGAACGTATATGAAAAGCAAAACTATCTTTACAACGGGACAAGCTGGTAATAAAAAGATATAGGTTGAGGAAACCCCATCATGTTACTGTGTGGCTGAAGCATTAATGCACTGCAATTCTATGTTGGACTGTGTAACGACACAGCGCAATTACAGTGTGTAGAAAATGCAGACTATTACAGACTAGACCATTAGTAGACGTCAATAGGAAAATACTGGCTCAGCAAAAGTTTTTCGAGACCATGAGCCTCGGCTCAGAAACACATAATTAACGCATCATTTTGTCTGATATGTATTATACGTCGATAACGCATAAGCTATATAAGTCGTGCTTTACTAGTTTGATCAAGGCATGGCATCGAGGGATATCGGTTAGGATTGCCAGAACCGTTCTGTTCACCAATCCGATCGATCGACAACAAATAACATTCTTGGGCCGCCGTTTTCTTCCAGACAACGTGGATATCACGAAAATGCTCGAAGCATAGGATTCATTCCCGTAGTACGATCACATATTTAGTGATCATCACATATTTAGCGTTCATCACATATATAGCGATCATACACCACATACGTCAAAGTTTTTTTTACAACATGAGCAGATTCACCCCAGATCTCCCTCATCATGGACTGAATGCTATATACTATAGGCATGCACAAAATGAATTACATCACTATTTAAACTAGTTTTGTAGTCACTTGATCGAAAATCACATACGATCGATAAACCACTTGGAAGACCAAATAAGTCCATTTGTTAATCTATCGTCATCACTATCATTATCATCACTACAAGCCGGTGACGTGTGCTTTTGTATCTTAGGGTCCGGATTATTCTCATGCAAAGGAAGGTTATATTTTATTTCACGTGTATATGTTAGCAAATTGTCACATTATGCGGTGAACGTTTTTGTGAAATATTATATATTGCTCACCGTAGTTTCATCGACATGGTTAGCAGGACGTAGGAAGTAACAGAGAGGACAGTATAATATATTCAATATGGCCATTCCACGCATCAGCCTGTAATAAACACAAAGGTCAGAGAGGATACAATTGATCTCTTGACAGAAAGGCGATATTTACAAAGGAGAACGTTAGTGGTGTAACTTTCTGATTATTTGTGATCAAATTCGTATACATTATTAGATGTACGAATTAAAGTACACTTATTAAAACGGTAAATGGACGATATATTTAATTCTGATAAAGTGGGATAACTTCCAGTGTCATGTTCGTATTCGGTCATCCTTACCATGGAAATCCGACAGTTTTGACCACCTGACCACCGATAGAAGGACCTGTAAAACAGTGATTGTGATAAAGACATATCCCTATGGTTATAAAGCGATATTTCATTCAAACAAATACTGTCGCATTCTAGAAACAAATAATCAAAACCAAGAGGTCTTACAACTAGAGACTATGATTACATCGCTTCCATTTTACATCTGTCAATATTCTCTTCCGTTCGAAAGAACATTGGTTGATTTAATGAGCTAGTCATCACCATGCTGGTATCACATGCTCTCGTTACAAAGTCAATGCAATCTACTTACCAAGCGCATATCCCAGGCACACTCCAACCTGTGCAATAGCATACACGCTACCATACACGGAGGCGTGACGGGTGTCTACCAGTAACGCCAAATGTGGCATCATCGCAGCATCGGTTATACCTGGACCAAGAACAATTTGAAATATTGCTCATTTATTGCTCGACAAGGAAAACGTTAGCTTTGTCGTGACTTATTCCAGTCGGTCAACTTATAGACTTGTTTGGGTTATAATATATGACCTCTGACCGGCAAGCTCCACTGGCTCAATATATCGTCACCGGTGGCGAAGCCCTATTTTCCTATTTACTATCACGTCGATTATTTCCTGGTTCTTTCCCGCGCGTTATATCACCGATTATAGATGAGAAGAGCCACATCCCACCTGATATTCGGGATTTTGAACTGAGAAGTGCGTGTATTGAATAAACAATGCGAGGAAGTATACCTGACAGTGGAAGGCGTAAAGTTATTCCCCTATCATCACTGAAATCATAATGATACACGTTGCAAATATCTGGACACAATGTTTCCTTTCCTAAGATTGTATCGTTACGATAATTTCTGCTATCGTCAAACCTCCCGAACGGAAGACTGGAGAACTTATATAATCCTTGATGGTACATATGGTCTGGAGAAAGCCATGGCCCATTCTCGGTTTTGGTCCCTCACCGCACTCTTACGGGTAAATGTATTAATTACGTACGGTATACTCTTTCAGAAAGAGCACTTTTACTTTGATACGTAGACTAGACAATAAATGTATAAGCAATGTTGGATTAGATAGTCATTATGGACGTACGATATCACTGTAGGGTAATTGAATTATACAGTTTCATTCGTTCCATTCATTCCACTGGCATATATACTTTTCGTCCTGGGACACACCAGTATATAAATTTTCATTCGGATATTTTATTTTCATTTTTTTATTATTAATTTTCATATCATTAATTATACAGCCAGAGCTAAGTGGCACTTACCTAGACCCAAACCAAGACCGAAATGGGGTAAGATTAGATGAGTGAGATTCAAGGCAAAAGGAATCTGCAAAAAATAAGATTATATATACCATTATTAATTACATTTATGCATCTTCCTCGACGATTTACTTTACAACATTTACCTCGTGAACTATAGAATAACCGTGCTAGTTTACAGCTCGTGCTGATCGTTCCATGTCGTAATTGGGGAGGCAGTTTACTCCACTGTTATTCAATGAATCCAGGAAATATACTGAGTCCATATATGGATATATATATTACCGGTATATCTTTATACTGAATCCATATATGGATGTATATATTATATCTTTATACTGAATCCATATATGGATGTATATATTATATCTTTATACTGAATCCATATATGAATGTATATATTATATCTTCATACTGAATCCATATATGGATGTATATATTATATCTTTATACTGAATCCATATATGGATGTATATATTATATCTTTATACTGAATCCATGTACGTGTTTCCCTGCAGGGGGTTACGCATAGAGAGCAATAACGGTGAATGGATTATATTGTGGTTTTGCAACAATATATAACAGTATATATTACTTACGCAGACCAGACAGAATCCAATGAGAATCAAACAAGCTATAGCACAAATCCATCTGCAAAGTGAAATGAAATAAAAGGAGTAGTTATATACGTTTACATACGACATGTATGTCATATTGTGGACGTCATTTACCATCCGTTAACTGATTCTGCCTTGCATATCACTGGCTGTTGATAAACATGGATAGTATCTTCCTTTTATTATAGTTATTGTATAGATTGAGATGATGATGGGACATCAGACCCATTACGATTTTGGAAACGCCAAATGGACCTCGGCTGCCAAACGTAAGTAATACATTAGAATTTGTCGTTTCCATCACTTGTGTTTGCAAATTTCCAACAGCCTGCTGCATCTTCTGATTGTTTATGTATTTTAACCACTCACCTTCCAATCTTCTGTGATATAACTCCGAACATGTTTGTACCAATCAAGTACCCGATACTGTCTGGCAGGAAAATTAGACCTGAAAAGTATCAGGCGATTAAATGAGTTATTTTACAAGCCTACAATTTTGGAATAAAACGAGTTAATAGACTTGTTTGTCGTCTCCGGTCTCGCGGTAATATCAGCGCTCCATCAATCAGCATAATATATTTAATCAACTGCATTTATTTATTCTGTCCTTCGCAATATCAAATATTTTTGGACTACATCAGCTTCTCCTTCTTCTCATTTTCCTTGACGTCAAGCACATATCGAATAACAAATGTGAGGTCAGTAAACCAAATGTCAAGGTCACTGTGGCCTAAAAATCTGAAAATTATCTAAATTCATTTTGTGTTTGAGTGGCTACATCATTGGCGGACGATATGCCAGGTACTTAAATTATCAAAGATCAAATATGCCACAGGTCAACGCCACGATGCCTTTCCCCAATCAAGAAATTATTGAAACCATTGTCCAGACCAAAGATGTGGATTGTGGTCAAACTTTAGGAATACCTCACGCTTATGGCAAACAGAAACCTATTGCGGTCGAAAGGTTAAATGTCAAGGCCACTGGTGATAAAAAATATCAGGAAACCATTGAAAATCACATCAAAGGACAACGGTCAAGGTCACTGACCACCAGCAACTAGCATTAACATTAACTAGTTTTAACATTATCTAGCATTAACATTAACTAGCATTAACATTAACTAGCATTTTTAGTGACGCAGTCTATAATGCCAATAAGGCTCTTTTTTCTTTTTTTTTAATTTGTAGCTAATTACCTAATTGCCACTTTTCTATCTTCATAGTATCCATGACCCATATAGGCACAGTAGGCTCGAGGAGTGCCATGGACATCGTGGTAAACATGATGGCACCTGTATGACAGATCAGTATATCAAATTACACAGGTAGATTAACAGAACTCTCATCAACTAGTGAACGTTTCGTATTCAGTTCATGAAATGCGATTAAGGATTTTGTATGGGAGAATGTTTTAAGTTAAGGTAAAGAAACATTTTTATCGATGTAAAGTTTCATTTTATCGATGATTACGTCGTTTGTTTTACTATAGCTGGGAAGAATTTTTTTAAATGCACTCCAAAGAGCATCAATAGTGTTGAAATGATGGAATAGTGGATAAACGTAAAAAGTTAATGAGAGTATACTGTATACCTGCTGCTATAAGAATTAACGGATCTTTCAGCAACTCGTGGAGTGGACTTCCTTGTTTATCCGCCTGTAACAGACAGAAGACACGTGGTACAAGGACAATCATGTAATCTAAACTTGCAAAATACGTTAAACATTTTCTTTCACGCGAAATTCATTACGCAAAATATCATTCGTTACATAGATATACGTTTAAATAGCAAGGATGTTTCGACTTTTATGTTTGACCAAGCATTTACAGGCACATAGTGAGGTAGCTTAGGGCCATATTTTGGAAAGATCGTGACACGCTGGACCAAAGCACCAAACTTGGCACACCCATCACTTGAGACATATAGAACAATATCAGAAGGGGTGCCCGTTGCTCTGGGCTCTGTGATGCCCTCTGGTCCCCAAAAGGGCATCTGAGGGGCAATATTGCTATTCAAAGAATAGTTAGCCTCCCAACAGCTTCGTTATTTTTATTATCCTTAAGGCTGGGAAGCTGAAACTTGCCACACTGTATCACTGGTTCAAGCCCTACCAGAAAATGTCACAAAATCCAAGATGGCCGCCATGATGACAACATTTTCCAAAAATAAGCCATTTTCCTCACGATTTTTCGGTCATATTTTTCGATTTTTTTTATTTATGAAATTTCTCCGCAAAAACTGCGTGATAAATTAGTAAATATTATTGTGATGTGAAATAAAATAGTTTTTGTCCACTTTTCATCGCGAAAAAGCAGAAATTTTGAAGAAATATGACAAAAACATCAATTTTCTGGTACCCCACGTGGCCGCCATCTTGAATTTACCCATGATACTCTGCTTGGGGGGTCATGTATATAGGCTCAAAATGACCCCAATATGATAAACGATGAAGTCCTGGAGTTTCAGTTCTCCATTGAACTCCATCGTTCCGGAGATAGCGCAGAATATTTGGTGGGGGGCCCAGGCCAGGTAGGGTTCATTTTGAAGGAATACGAGGAAAACAGAACTTTCCAGTTACACCCTAATATCATCCATTTTCAATTTACTCATGATGCTCTGCTCCGAGTATTATGCTGCAGGCTCAAAATAACTTCAATATCATAAGCTATAACTGCGCTAAGTTACAGCTCTCAACGTTTATTCATTTTGGATCACCAGGGAAAAATTCTCTTAGAAGGAAGTGGGGTGGCTGAAACCACCTAAACCAATTAAGTTTACATAATCGCCTGTGTAAAAGGAAACAATGGCTCCTATTTTCATGTAAAACTTGAACTGTGATTCAGCTTTCCGTCTCGTAAAATTACCCCATGTTGAAGCGTTTACTCCATCAGATGTCCTCAACGCTCACCCATAAACATTCGATGCATTATTTGTTTGATCTGATCTGTCACCACAGCACCCGAGCTAGCGTATCTAATTCCGCTTAGGCCGGTGCTAGGGGCCGTGTGGATATTTCATAATCTCCACATGAACCGCTACAATAAATGCGCGGCTGAGATACTAAGGCTACATCTGAGAATCCACCGTATTCTCGGGACTGCATGTTTGGTGCTGAGGGAAGCTTTCCTGTTGATATGAGTCATATGGTTGCTTTTTAGTCGCCCGACGTCGTCAATTTCTCCCACCGCTTGCTTATCGCTCAAATTTCAATCTTTCTACTTTCAAGTTTGAGAGATGAATAGCTGATTTTTTTTTGTCTAAAACTACATCTAATATATTCCACTGGGTGCCAAGACCATTACATATATATGTGCATGGTTCAGCACCCCTGCATTACTCTAATTATATGCCGGTTGTGCATGTACACTGTAAGAAAAATGATACTGAAAGGGGAGGATCAATTGTGTTTAGTGGATTCAGATCCAGTCCCCCCCCCCTTTTCCCAATGAACTTTTCTCTGGGGCTCGCAACTGTTTAAAGCTAGCACTTTGTGTCTTTATAACAAATCAAATTAGGGGCATTTTATTCTCGGAAAAGAGCATCATGGGTAAATTCAGATTTGACGAAACGGTGGTGTACCTCGAAAATTTTGTTTTTGGAGTATTTTCCTCAAAATTGGTGTATTATTCTACGTAAAACTACCCAATAATATCTTAAATCACATCAGATGATTAATTACTAAGTCACAAGGTAATTTAGGCAAAGAAAATTGCCCAAGTAAAAAGTTTGAAAAATGGATTAGAAAAATCAGAAAAATGGCTTATTTTTATAAAATGACGTCACCGTGACATCATCATAGAGACCATCTTGAATTTTGTTACATTTTCTGGTAGCACTGGAACCCTAGATATAGTGTGGCAAGTTTTAGCTTCCTAGCCTCAAGGATAATAAAAATAATGAAGATATTGGTAAGCCATCTATTTTTTAATTGGTAATATTTCCCCTTAACCCTACCGGGCCTGGAGGGGGGGGACATTATGCCCCCCCATCAAACTTTCTGCGCTATCTCCGGAACGACAAAAAACAGAGAGCTCAAACCCCGTGACTTTATAGCTTATCATATTGTGGTCATTTTGAGCCCATTTGCATAACCCCCCGAGCAGGGGATCATGGGTAAATTCAAGACGGCGGCCACGTGGGGTAACCAGAAAATTGATGTTTTTGTCATATTCCTTCAAAATTTCTGTTTTTCCGCGATGAAAAATGGGCGAAAACTATTTTATTTCACATCACATTAATATTTACTAATTTATTATGCAGTTTTTGCGGAGAAATTGCATAAATAAAAAATTCGGAAAATCTGACCGGAAAATCAACCAAAAAATGCGGTTTTTGAAAAATGACGTCATCAGAGCGGCCATCTTGGATTTTTTTAAACATTTTCTGGTAGAGCTTGACCCAGGGGTATATTGTGGTAAGTTTCAGCCTCCTACATGTAACTCAAGGAGTAAGAGAATGGCCTCCAGGCCACGACAGGTCCCAAAAAGCCCAGGCCAGATAGGCTTAAATGCCCTTTTGGGGGCCAGAGGGCGTCACATGATTCAAAGTGATGGGCACCCCTTCTGATATTGTTTTGTATGCCTCAGGTGATGGATGTGCCAAGTTTGGTGCTTTGGTCCAGCGTGTCACGATCGTTTTGCTAAGCCACCTCACTAGTATTGAAAGGCATACTGACAAAATTATAACAGACGAGTACATGGAAACAAACTCGATACTTATCAGTTAAGTCCAAGAAAACATATTCGAGAAATTATGCTTAACTGTTGTCGAACTGTAATTGCCAGGAATACGATGTAAATAATCCACGAAACTCTTCTCACCTTATGCTTGATAGAAGGTTGTAGAACTGTCGCGAGCAATCCTGCAAAAGTGCACACACATATCAAATGATGCGGCAAAGATACAGAATGGATATTTATTATGTGCAGAATCAATGTATGATACCCTGCTAGTAAGATCTTATATTACCGCCTTGATGTATACTACAACTAACAGATCCCACTGATGAGGTAATCTCGTCATTCCAGGGAATAGGGCGTTTGCCCCATATTGAACGTAACAATTATACTTTAGATGTGTTGCATAATCTCCCTTTTATAGTTTTCACGTTAATCCACCACCATAATTAAGTTTCAAGAGATTGACTGTTATTCTCTTTAATCACATTTAAGTTGCATACACACAAAATTCTCTAGCATTGGTGAACCCTCTAACTCAATCTGTAATATACTGTTTAATTTGCGGGTCGGTTGATATTGTCATTACTGTAGCGTGATGAGATTTTTTGAAGGTGTTGTTAAAGCTCACCTGCTTCTGCGGCGGTGAGGAGGGCTATGATGAGGAAGGGTGCAGTTTTACCCACGAATGTGTACATGAGACTGCCGAAAGGATAACCCACTGAAAATAAATCAATAAATCAGCCGTATCTCCTGTTGCGCTTGGAGCCCATGCGATTATGTAATTGCCATATTTTTGTATGTTGATACAAAACCAGTCCATTACTCTGGAATCCAGTTACTTAGATGGATTGGGGTCGAGTGATGCAAGAAGACTTATCGTCCTTGGTTCGCTGCATGCTAGGAAATATTACCACGAGAACATAGACCAAGTGTCCAAATATGAAGCGTCGCCTTATTTTCGTTTTAACAAGCATGTCGGTCTACCATTCTATCTTCGGGTTCTTTTTCATATTTATGAACATGACCGACCACTCTATTGTATATGTATTGTTCCGTTTTCAGAAGTTTCAGCATGACATGTAAAATTAGTCGAAATGATCTTACAAAGAGTTCCGGCAGCCGTTCCACCCATGGCAATACCCATAGCTCTGCTTCTCTCCAGGTCGTCAGGATAGCGATCGGCTATCATACTCATCCCTATACGTATAATAGAGAAATGGCATACATTAAAAGTTACGGAACCAGTACATATCTTTTTGTTTTTTTCTATTCTTAGTCCTTAGCATGTATACAAGTTTATCCTCGAAGAGCAAATGAATGAATTGAAGACAAAAAAAAAATGTAAGGGCAGAGAGAGAGAATTGAGTTTTATGTCGCGTTCAGCACTTTTTCAACTACATAGCGACGAACAACATAAATCTCAATCTAAATACCTATCAACGAAAAGCAAAACGCATAAAGAGCTGCCTCCAACAATACATATCAAACATACAATCATCCACAACATTTAATTTAAGTTATTAGCGACTAGAGCGAGAGAATTAAAGCTTAACGTCGCGTTCAGCAGCATTTCAGCTATACAGCGACGATCAAACAAAATTCTAAGTATTCCAACCAAAACAAGTCAACAACCCAGCAATCCAGAAGTGTTCAACACAAACCAAAAACATGTACATACATTAAAATTTATACAACAAACCGATTTCTCTCAAATAACCTAAAATACAGCCTTCTTTTACCCGACTAAAACATCTTCTAAAGTAGCTGCTTGTTCGTGAGTTAATCGGGTATGGCCGATTCTACATCGCCTGATCATGGCTTGGTCGAAACGTATCCTACAGTTCTTTGAAACACATGAAGTTTGTTATTATCCTCAGCATCCCATAAAGATTGAAATAGCTTTCTCATATAAGCACAGATAGAGGGTGCGAAATCGCTATATGAGATTTCAACAGGATCAACCTCATTATCCAGGGCTGTATCAGCAATTTCATCAGCTTCAGTATTTCCTTTGATACCAACGTGGCTAGGCAGCCAACAAAACACAGGAGATATTTGAAAACATCACATCATCGAAGTATATCATGATATATTGAGCGTATGATCGGTTTGCAAGGTATTGTTTCAGACTTACCTGAGACAGCCATACACGCTGATCCCAAGCCTTGAATAGCCCTTGCTATCAACAATGGCCCATACGTTTCTCCAATCGCAAAGGCTGTGCAATAAAGTCATACATTAACAATGTGACATAATGTGATAATAAGTGAATGGTGAATAAAATGAAACGTTCATGAAATGAAATCACAGCCATTTTCTTCATTATTTCAGATGTTCTCAACACTTCTCTAGGTCTCTAGGTTTTTTTTGCTCCCAACAATAGTTAGGCACGTGTACTTGAATAACCTGAAATCTGCCACGCTGGCACTGTTTGATGATTCATTAGGGCACACCCTCATATATAATCATTGCTTAATTAAGCTAATTCAATGAATCCGCTTGAGAATACCGATTTGTGGTATCGTAATGAATGAGTGAGTGAATAGGGTTTAACGTCGCTTTCAACATTTTTTCAGCTATATCACGACGGAGAAGGGAAGGGAGGGGAGGGAGAGGGGCCGGGGTACCTACTTGTAACAGAGCAGATCTAATGCTGCCATCTTATAGTGCTGTCCCTCCGAAATATCTTGCCGTAGGCAGACATGACACCCCACTCAGTCACATTATACTGGCACCGAGCGAACCAGTCCTTGCTCTATCCTCTTAATGCTGAGCGTAAGCGAGGAAGCAACAAGTTCCATTTTTCCAGTCTTTGGTTAGACCCGGCCTGGGATCGCATCCAGTACCTACCGCTTACGAGGCCGACGCTCTACCATTAGGCCACCGCAGTGCGGTGTATAGTAATGTAATACAGGATGCACTGATATTCCACCGAATGTCATCCGAGGTCATTCAAAATCCCAAGTCAAACGTTTAACATGTTTGACTAGCTCACAATTTGCTCCAATTGAATTTATGAATGATGAGAGAAAATGAGTTCCTGCTTCATCCAGTCAATTTATCTCGCGCCAGGGTGATTTGAAAATACTTCCAGGTTGAAAACTGACTTGAGAAGCAAGTTGACTGCTGACACCTTTTCTTTTGCTGAATAAGTACGACACAGTATTGCACCCTAAAATTACACGAAGAGAGAGTACATAATTGTACTTTAAATTGCGAACCTGTGGAATTAATTGATATCAAATACTCCATCTCATGGACACCTGCGTAGAGGATTTTCGCTTTCAGAAGATACTCAGAAGGACACAGATTTCCGTGTCAACTGCAATAATTTGAATGTGACTCTCTTCTAGAAGAAGCTTAAAAGGCAACTGATCTTGTTTTTGTCAGTCACTTCGTGACCAAATGGACAGTTTATTTCTCATCAAACGTACACAGGAATTTCCTTGAATCACCGTACAATGGAAACCGAATCTATGCCGTCGTGTTTGCATCATTTCATGATGATTTCTTGTGTCTCTCTTCGAGGCTAACCCTCGAGGTGAAGCTTAAAGTTCTTGTCTTTTCGTTCGCCATCCGTGTGATTTTATGTATTGCTCATCAAATATTACGTAGGTATCATGCGACCTTGTGAAATATTTCACCGTTGAATTATTAGGCCATTGTGTGTGACGAATAGCTTCATTATCATTCACCAATTGTGTATCTACTAGATCAAGAGGTGTAATTACAGTTACCGCCAGCTTATTTACGAGGATTGCCATATCTCCATACTCATCAGCCATGACGAACGCAGCACTGGAGAGCTGCTATCTGTTTCATCCGCTCATCTTATTCTTTATAGCTTCCATTGCCACCACTCTTTTTAAGGGTTTATGCAAACCAGCAGGAAGCTCAGCCGTGAATTTTCCGCTATTTTTATCCTGTGGCGAGAGCGTCATCCAGAGTGAATTCATCTGGAATAACCCACCCCTTGATGATAGGATAGGCTTTTCCTGGTGGTATGGTGAGAGGATATTGATGACTTTCCCAAGTTCCTCGATGATATGCTCCTATCTTCCTGCGATTTTCACCCCCTTCTTTGTGACTCTTGACTTCTGTAAACTTCAACCATCTTGTCTGCCTCACACGTATTGTTGACGGGATGGGAGCATATATTGTACAGGTAATTTTATTAGGCCCACACTGCTACCTTTTCCGAGTACCACTAAACCTCCTGTTCTCGGAATTAGTCTATGAATTCTGTGTGTCCACTTCACGTACGCCAAACATGCTCTTCCCTCAAAATTCAGCTAACCTATCGTCCCCGTAGTTATGAAAAAAATGTCGACCATGTGCCACATAATGTACCCGCACCAATTCTACATGGAAAATACATGGTAGCATTTTCACCCGGGTGTACATATGTATCACCCAGCTCCCCTCTCAGTCTGCTCTGGTGTAGAGACGGGTCATCACGACATGGATGATCAAACTGTCAGAGGCGAGCTGATCGTGACTGTCGGGCTTTCACTGACATATGTATCACCCAGCTCCCCTCTCAGTCTGCTCTGGTGTAGAGACGGGTCATCACGACATGGATGATCAAACTGTCAGAGGCGAGCTGATCGTGACTGTCGGGCTTTCACTGACATATGTATCACCCAGCTTCCCTCTCAGTCTGCTCTGGTGTAGAGACGGGTCATCACGACATGGATGATCAAACCGTCAGAGGCGAGCTGATCGTGACTGTCGGGCTTTCACTGACATATGTATCACCCAGCTTCCCTCTCAGTCTGCTCTGGTGTAGAGACGGGTCATCACGACTTGGATGATCAAACTGTCAGAGGCGAGCTGATCGTGACTGTCGGGCTTTCACTGACATATGTATCACCCAGCTTCCCTCTCAGCCTGCTCTGGTGTAGAGACGGGTCATCACGACATGGATGATCAAACTGTCAGAGGCGAGCTGATCGTGACTGTCGGGCTTTCACTGACATATGTATCACCCAGCTTCCCTCTCAGTCTGCTCTGGTGTAGAGACGGGTCATCACGACTTGGATGATCAAACTGTCAGAGGCGAGCTGATCGTGACTGTCGAGCTTTCACTGACATATGTATCACCCAGCTCCCCTCTCAGTCTGCTCTGGTGTAGAGACGGGTCATCACGACATGGATGATCAAACTGTCAGAGGCGAGCTGATCGTGACTATCGGGCTTTCACTGACATATGTATCACCCAGCTTCCCTCTCAGTCTGCTCTGGTGTAGAGACGGGTCATCACGACATGGATGATCAAACCGTCAGAGGCGAGCTGATCGTGACTGTCGGGCTTTCACTGACATATGTATCACCCAGCTCCCCTCTCAGTCTGCTCTGGTGTAGAGACGGGTCATCACGACTTGGATGATCAAACTGTCAGAGGCGAGCTGATCGTGACTATCGGGCTTTCACTGACATATGTAGTTGTGTCGTTTAGCAATGCGAATGGTTCTAGAAGGGTGGTGGCCATCATCCTCAAACCTCTCACAGATTTTGGGCCTGCATTCTCATTGAGCGTGTTACTATCTTCAATGATTAGGCAGTAAGGATAATCTCGGCACTAAAGTGTCAATGCAGCCAACGAAGGACATGAGTGCTTGCATTCCTCCAAGATCAGTCACCAAGTTCTTCCAACGATCTGGATACGACCACTTGTATAATGTATATGTAGAGTACAATATCGGAGCAGACATGAAAGTATGAAGTGTTGTGCTCTTCCATAAACTTATCAATCCATGCAGCTGGTGTCAACATTGTATAAGGACGTGAAAGTGATGAAGCAAGCAGAGGCCCGAACACAAATCAAAACCAATTTGGCGTGTCGAGTTCACCATTGTACACAACCACTGAGCCTCGAAGTTGTTTTGATCTGTATTCTGATGAACTCAACTAAGCCATTTATATCGCTATCCAGGATTGATGTCTGGCTGGTCTTGATCTTGAAAACTTTATCATTCGACAATCCTACATAGCTGATGATCTTCATGGCCTCGTTTTGCTAATACCGAGGCAACGGGAAACGAGCGGCGGGTTACTCATCTTTAATGGTTGGGGCGTGGCCTGGAAATAGCTGCCCGCGTGTGTCACCCTGGCGCAAGTTTTTTTTATGCAAATACACACAACACAGCACAAAAATAAATAAATAATAAAATGAATTGAAATTGTACACAGGCATTTTGTTTTGCGAATTCAAGTTCGAAACAGATACCAGTCACGGGGATTTAACTGGGTTCAATTATGATTTTGAAAGCCAAACTATCCACAGTGGCGATCATATACGTCAGTATTTTTTTTACAGTATTACAGTTGCCTTAGTGGCGAGCAAATACGTCAGTGCCACAGTATTAAATTTTTCATGGTGGCGATCACGGTATGAGTCTAACGACATGTAGAGAGTGTTAAAACTTACTGAGTGATGAGAGGAATACAATGAGACAACCAAAAACCATTAGCACCGAGTATCCCACCCTACAAAGGAAACAAACCTTGAAATACGGTCATATACATATAGTCATCTGGTATATTGTTCGCTGTGAAGCTAGTTTATCTTCAATTCACTTAACCATAGGCCAGGTTCCGAGGAACACCATTAAAGTATCAAGGTTACATGGTCGTAGCCAAAAGGGCACATCCTGACGTTTATTATGAGAAAAGGAGACTCATTCTCACTCAAAAATGCATTTTTATAGTAAAATGCATTATTTTAACTTTCAAAGGGTATATGATCCAGAAAGGCTCGGCTACGGGCCTGAGTTGGTAGCCAAAACAGCCGTAGTTTGGACTATCTCTGTCCCCAGGGTTTGTAATATCTGCTATAATGATAAACTATATATGGTACCAAATTTGTATCAAATTTCTCCCAGTGAGTAAGAACACAATAATTCATGACGTTCGCACAAAGTTCACTTGAGTTCGGCTGAGATATACATATATTCTAACTCCAGGAGACGTCATTAATTTTAAGAATCAATGGGTTATCCTCACAACAAAATTTTATCGGAGTTGAATGCGGACTATGAGTGCAGTGATGAATATCTTGAAAGATATGATGTGGGAAATTCTCCGAAATTGTATCGGGCTATTAACGTCTGGTATCGGGAGCAAAAATGAAGAACATTGAGCGGATACGACCATCGTTCTTGGAACTCCAATCCCTAACTTACCGTGTTAAAAGAGCCGTCCCAGTGATGTGGATTTTTTTAGTCGTCATTCTGTGAATTTATTTAAGTTGGACCATTCATTACCCAAGATGCAGCGCTTGTCACTATTCCCCGGATGCACTCCATTCATAAACGTGTAGAACTTATAGAAAGTGAAAGGCTAGCGTTAAATGGCTGTCTCTCGGATTGCTCGTTGCTTTGCCGGACAAGGTATCAGAGAAAAACGACATCAGCAACAGCGCGGAAAAGGCAGATAAGGCTATAATGCAGCCCAGGGCCACTCTATTGTCGATTTATCCGCCGTGAAATTGAATTGCTTCTACACTGCACCCGTAAACAGGTGCTCGGTCACCGGGCCTAGATCGATTTAATATTCCATTGTCAACCTGACGAGACAGATTCTTCCCGACACATTTTTCATCTGGTACAAAACGCTTAAGGAGTTGGAGAACCAAGATAGCCGGCTTCTTTGATGTCCAGTTCTACACTTTTCGAAATGAAAGACAAAATGGAATTCTTATTTGACTAGTTTGCCTTTCTGCCTGATAGTTTTTTCCGGTCAGCTGTTATATCATTAGACCCATACTTCCAAACACATGTACAGTATTGATTTTGTTATTCTCGAAAAGCTATAGGATAAATCTGATTCTTCTAGTTTACATATATTTACTTTTTCACGCTTATTAAGTCTGACAGGTGTTATGTCACAATCAACAATCCATTAAACTTTATGAATGAAATATCGACACTCACAACCCAATTGTTTTTCGGGGGGGCAGAAATCTCCACCTGTTGAGAAACTACAGGTAGCGCTTGATATTCGAGTATTAAAATTCGTGACCAGAAATTAATTTCGGATGTTTTCTAAAGCTAATATATTCCCATGACTTTTTGGGTTGACAGGATATATCCTGACAAAACACTCTAATAAGAATGGTAACTCAACCTTCTCAAAAATCCTATCGTAAAGTCAAACTGATTTATCATGTTAACATGGCCGAACGGGTTTGTTGCCGTTCGAAGCGACGACTAAAAAACGGATTGGTTACAAGAGATGAAGGTTGGACTCACCGGTTGAGAGAGGTCCATTGAACGAGCTGGTTACAAGAGACGAAGGTCGGACTTACCGGTTGGAGAGCGGTCCAATGAACGGGTTCGTTACAAGCTGTACCAGGGCTCTTGACGAAAACAGCCAACCCACTTTACTGTTCTCATTTATTATATCCAATGGAATTGATTTCGAAAGTAACTCCTGGGCTAAATTTAATGTTGTGTAGTTTTCACGAGGAGATATAAAATGATCGGCAGACGTCCTAGTTCTCATTGAGATCAGTGATTGATTCATCGATTTCAAAGTCTCTTTCGCTTGTTTCTGATCGATTCCAAAGAGGTAATCTGGGATAATCGGAACTGAAATCAGGAAAAATATGAAGAGTGAAGATTTTCTATTCTAGAAGAAAACTATAGCCTATCACAACCAGGAAAATGGTGACGGACCATCACCTATTTATGGTGATGATGTCTGGTCATCAACATTTAATATTCAATAAATAAATAAATGTATGGAATTCAGAGAACTGCTATTCCTCACCATGTAGCCGTCCAGACATATAACTTTTGTTCTCCGAATCTACGGACAAGGATAAACGTCACTAACCAGAGTTTAACATACTAAGACAAGGTTAGGGCCTCAGAAAATTATAAAACACTGAATGTTTGATGCTATATTTTTATTTCTTGTGGTTCAACTTTAATTCCTTTGTTACATCCAAGAACCGGGTGTGATAGAAACGGTGGTCCCCAGAGATCAGTGTCCGGTCTGGTGTGTTTTACCTAGGGCGGGCTCTGATTTCCAAGTGACCCTTTTCAGATGAGTTAAAGCATAGCAAGCGGACACTCATATCTGAGGGATCATCGTTTCTGTCACACCGGCAACCCTCGACCATATCCAATCAGGTAGCGGAAGCTGATTAACTGATTAAATTCTATCATCTAGCGTCTAGCTTTGAAAATAATGGTTGTATGATGCAGTGACCACATTCGGAGGGTCCACATGGTGGTCGACGTTATCATGGCAGCGTATACAGTCTTCGCCAAAAGGGAGGGAAGGGGAAGGAAATTTGGCTTAATGTCACACTCAAGTTTGTTTCACTCATATGGTGACGGTCAGTTTGGTTGGTGGAGGAAGACGGAGTACCCGGAGAGAACCACCGCCCTTCGGCAAGTAACTGACAAACTTTCACACATGGACCAGCTGGGCTCGAACCCATGCCGGTTCAGCGGTGTGAGGCTAGCGGTCACCAGCGAAGCGCCTTAGACCACTCGGCCACCGAGGGCCCTCGCCAAAAGGGTTGGTGTATCAGACAAAAATATTAAATTTTGGACACATAACGGTATTTCTGGTGAGTCAGACTGGTGCTGTGAATATTTGTCTGACTAGTCATGAATACACAAGTGGTTCCTTATTTTGTTGAGCTGTTGTAGTTTTCAAAGCCATACATATGTTCTATTGTTAATCTGCAAAAGCAAGGAATCGCCAATGCGACTAGAAGCTAATTATCTGCATTAAGTGGAAATGGTTATCTTTACGAATTTCAACACCGTCTAGGAGCACATTGTATTTGACTGCTCTGCATGTATTATTGACTTTAAATGCTGTGTTTCGTTCTGCTAGAAACGGGAAGTTGAAGCTTAGAAACCTGGACTGTGGCTTAAAATATTTAAGGAATGCCAGTGACGAATCACACATAGCCCAACGTCATCACCAGTGCCGTTTCGTACGGGCTAGGCAAGGACAATATCCCAATGGCGACCAGTGATTTGATACTGTATCTGGTGGCGTGCTCAGATTCGTTCTTCATAAATGTGATGGGAGGGTTCCTGTTTGACATCTTGCACGATGAAAGAGTTTACGAAGGAGTTGACCGATTGCGTGTGCGGGAAACTGAAAACGATTCCGTGGATTCTCTGACTGACTTAACCAGCAATAAAATGACCCATTCTAAGGAATCTATTGCAACAGATTTGATGGACTTCTGATTGCAGTGAAACACTTGAGGGCAATAATGCACCAAATGGCACCAGTATACAAGATATGCTCAATCGTGTTTGTTAGCAAATATATTAGTTGAAAGTTCGGAAAGTATGCCGCTTGGGGACTGGAAACCCTTGTAGAAGCCATCACGTTTGACGTGAAGACGTAGACGAGTGGCCGATGACCACATTGGGTCTGAGAATAATTATTAGTGCCGAAAGTGGAGCCAAATCCTTCGTAAACTGCATTATGTTTCTTTCGAATGTAAGCTGCTTTTTTACATTCGAAAGAAACATTATGCAGTAATAGGGACTTTAACAACAACAAATTCGATTGGACTTTAAAGTTATCAATATTTTCGACATTCATCTGTTTGGGATTTTCAAATTATTTGGTGTTCACTTAATAAAGGCCTGGGCGAAGCGGGCGAAAGCTCATGCATAAGATTGCGTTTACGTGGAGAAGTTCTGACTTTGTAGTATTAATTAAGCAATATCTTGTTTTTAGATAAAAAATCTAAAAACTAGATCTATTTTATAGAGTTTTGACGAGTTTCTTGCACTATCAGAAGACATAAGTGGTTTAGTATTTTTTACTATCAAAGATAATTACGTCAAATTTTCTATTGATGATAGCTTATATATCAAATGTAGAATCTCATGTTTTTAATTCTTTAACATATTTTGGGACTGAAGATGTCATTTTCTTGTTTTGAGAAAGATAATCTGTCCACGGAATAAGAAAATTTATCTCATAAAGGGTTTGTTTAATGAAAACATTCCTTATCCCATGGATATATGATATTTCTTATTATATTATAAATAAATCCGATATACTAAATCTACATTAAATATTGAAGGTGAATATGGAAGAGATATCACCGCGAGCAACTTCGGGTAATTATGTTAGATATGAAATACTATTTTCCCACTTATTTCTTTTGAAAGTTCGAAAAAATATTTCTTATTTCCATAAACGCATCAACATTCTAGATTATAGATCTAGTTTCTGTCATTCACATATCTATCTTCTTTCATATCATAATCACATAAACACTTGGAAGGATTCCACTTCGAGCGATTTTTGCATGGATTATACAGTATAAATTCCTTGTATAGTAGTTGTGAAAATATGAAACGTCTTACCCACTGTCGTCAGGAGAAGGTTGTCTAGGAGGAGGGACAAAAATACTAAAAACAGGACCATTCGGCGGGAACCACGGACTTGGCGGAGATATTCCTTTAGACCTTCACGGCTACATATACTGCAAGCAATGTCTGAAACCATGGCTATTGCTACACCAGCGACGACCCGGGTCTTTATACTTCCGAGGTATCTCTTTTTCTGTTGCTATGTATTCTGGGAAAATGTAAATGTCAATTGATATTAGTGGAGTATACATGTATCATCAAATAACATGCACAAACACAATCTATCTTGGTGCCTTGTGCATGTCATGTCCGATATTCACGTTCGCCATATGTTTGATATACTGATCATTGATAGAATGTCATCAAAGAAGCTGGCCCTGTTTGAACTGGAGTGTGGAAATAAATAAGATTTCTTGTTAAAACCAAACGCTAGCATTTAAGAAAGTAAAGATTTGGTCATTGAGATTTGAAATATGCGGTCTGCATTTTTACAAGGTAGAGTTTGCACTTATATATTTCTAAGTATAAAACTTGAACTTCACAAAGCAAAACTAAAATATTCAATAAAAAACGTTTTGGTAAACCTGGAAAGGATATTATGTCGCAGAAATTTCTAATGACCAGCCCTGTTGCTAACCTTTGATCTGGACGCAAACCTTTAGTTTTGCCTGATCACTAAAAAAAAAGTAGTTAGATGGTTACGTAAATATTGCATAGAGACAAACCGCTTGTGTTTAGGTATTTCGAATATAAAAAACCCCGCATAACCATATACCAAAAGTGTATTGAACTCCCAAAATGTATAAAACACCATGCACAGCTGAAGCTGCACCACCAAGCTTCGTTCAACCCTTTTGACGAGAGCCTTTCAGGGGGTGAAAGCAATTTGGGAAAGGTATAGATCAAAGCCATGGTGACGTTTTATCCCTCTGCAATAACGTGATGAACTCGGCGTGCACTGATCTATACATACATGGCAGATGTCAATTATCCTGAATTCTAACTTTGCTTAAATAAAGCCCTGTATGTAACCTGATGCACCAAATTAAAGGCTTGCCTTTCCAGGGATCTCGCACTGGCAATTAAATCGATGTCGTGATACATGAGAGAGGTAGCAGGGTAATTCAATGGTATTATTATCCCCACCTGTCATTTAATTTTTATGGCTGTACATTGCATCATGGGATAGCCGAGGGATAAAAACCTCACCAGGTTTAAATCCTAGGAGAGTAGGGACGTCAGTGATACAAGCTGAATAGTATGAGCGTACGGACACACATGTATCCATATAGGGGTTTTTTCGACTCTCTAAACTACAATCGCCCTCAGGACCTTATTGTCCGTCTTACTTCATTAAAAGTATCGTTTGTTTCAGAAAACTGATGGCCGACATATTTATGTCAGAAGCCATAAAGCGTTCTTTAGCTCTACCACTTACAATGGATATCATTCATGGGATGTTTCTTCGTTGATAAGAATGCCTAAGTTTCTCATTAATAATATATATGTGAAATTTGACAACACAATATATCAGTAGCATGTAGGTATTCCAATGGGTACTAAATTGTGCAATCCTTTTGGCTGGCCCAGCGTGCAAGATCTGTGATATTATGTTTCGTAACCTGTGTCTAATTCCGCTCAATCCGGGGATAAATATCAAGATCCTTATGATGTTCATATGATCAATCACAATCCAAGCATGACTGAGATACATCATCCTCTAGACAACGATTTTACAACTTAGAGCATATGGATAAAGAATATTGATCAGCGATATGGATTTGATAGTTTTGCTATAATCTTGCTGTGGTAGTATGTTGACTACATGTACTATTCCGTTACACTTTTGTCAGAACAGTTGTGATCTGTTATTCCTATCTCCCAGTAACATGTGATTATGACGATCGAGACATCGTGATGTCTTGTAGGCACAATTGAAGACTGGTAATCACACCACTTTTGACAGAAATTTGTTTTGTAGCTAAACTATTGAATGTGCCAGATTGCAACTGTAACAAGTAAAACTGTGTAATTATCTGAATGAATAATTCTATAACACTTGTGTCTATATAACAACTTGCTAACCGTGCAATTACTGAGTGTTTTAGCACGGTGTGTGAAATGTACATGTGTCAAGTGAAGTCACAATCGAATTAGACAAATAAATTACAAGATGGAATTTCTTTCTCAAGTTTAACTGTTGTTCCCTTTGTGAAATTGATCAACAAAGCTACACATATTTATATACCTATATCCACGTATCTTCCACACAGTTTAATTCAGCTGACAGAATCATTCCCCATTTGACAGGCCACATAAACTGCTCCACTGATATTGGCATGGCGTCAGCTGTGATGAGAGCATCCTGCCAATATCAGTGGACGAGTTTGTTTAACAAAGAGGAGAAAGGTTGTCCAAGTTTACCATATTTTTTCAACCTTTCATTACAATCTTTTTTGATAATCAATTTGACTAGTGTAATAGAATAGAAATAGTGTTTTCATAAGCGTGCACAATGGTTATTTTACGCAGGGTTAGTTCGAGAAATTTAATGAATTTTAGGGTGCGGTCTTCGACCTTGCCCTAAAATATAAACCTTTCCAAGCTAATTGTGCGTAAAATAACCATTGAGCACGGCTATATGAAAACGTTATTTCTTAAGCGTTTGTTACAATGAAAGGTTGTATCCCACAAGAGTGCACATTCACACACTCGCTGGAAATTTGTCGTTTTACTGTGAGAACTAAATAAAAGGATCAATACACATATCAGTATTATTAACTTATTTCTCTGCAATTCCAAATATCTGAACATGTTGTTTGTGAGGTCACATTCAAATGTTTATCTTTTTTATAAGATGAGTCTCCGTTTTCATACGTTCATTTTTCGAGAAATTCAAAAATTTCCTTTCAATTGATAACTTCGACGAGTAGAAAAAAACTCTCACAAAATGTCGGTGCGTCTTTTGAAAATTGGCCTGGATCTTTTCCTGTAGAATGTGATGAGTTTTTCTTTCAATTAAACAAAATTGGATAAAATGTTAATGTCATACTTTAAACACTAATCTCAGAATCCAGAGCATCAGAACTGAAGCTCCGCTATTTTCTCTACCTAATTCAGAACTACCAGGCGAAATTTCGAATCTCCATGATAAATAATTTTCTGGAGAAATCAAGTAATCAAATCACTCAATCTGGAGAAAATTTTCCACTCATTATTTGATTTTGAAGGCTAAAATTTCGACTTATCAAACATTTATTGACCAAAATAATTTCATTCGGAAAAAGAATCCATACAGTAATAATGAAATGTGCAATAAATATACTACTGTAATATCTATCAAAATTCCTCGAGAAGGACTAGAAAACACTCGAGCTAATATATTACCGTACGACAGACGACAATTGGTGAGGGTTTTATCAATGGAACATCATAATGTCTTTCTGGCAGTATTAAAAACTTTTTTTCTCATTTTGTATCTGTTTCTATTGGGTGCTAATTATCGAGCGTAGAATATCTTACATCGGCGATGACGCGAAAATTATAGACGACGGCTGGATACTGAATGTTGAATCTGACGTCCATACTGCATGGTTATTATGCTTGAACTATATCAGAATAAATAATTAAAACTATATTGACTGACCCCACATGTTTCTATTTTTCTACGTAGAAAATCAACCATTTTTCCATACGTATTTAGACCACATATTTTCACTACGCCGTTTTAGTTAGATGAACTCCAGTGTTAAAGGATGACTGTGTAACACAACAGAATAGTGATGTATGATATACAAACAAACGATTTCCGATTATTTTTTCCTCAACCTTATCTCTCGTATTTATAGAAAGTGTTCAGAAAACAGCAACTGATAGAAACAACAACAATGAGGTGAAGATGCTACTTACCTCACAGTGACCTTGTGTCAACTTGTTCTTCCGTTTATATATTGTATATATATGTCCTACTAGACTGACACTATAAATCTCTTGTATATGTAGCAGAGAAAGAATGTCTTACTTCAGTTGAACAACACGTACATTTTCGGGACTCCGCCTGATCCAAGCTTATCCCCATTTGTAATGTTACTCACAAGCAGCGAATGTGCGATTCCAGGCAGAGCTTATGGCTCTCTCCGAATCTTCACACAATCTTTTCCAAAATTCTGGACGCAAATGGCGGAAAAATTGAAAATGTTCGCCTGACTGCGTCGGATAACTAGAAGGCAGGGGTGCGAGGCAGTAGATTAGGACTTAATAGCACAATGAAATAAAGCCAATTATTGGACGAGATCTCTCCTGGGACCGCTGGATGAAGCCATGGAAACCAACGGCTAGCAAATAATTCTTCCTCGCTCATTCATATTTTCCCTAAATCAGGTTATAGCGATCTACAGCTATTCAAGGAATGATGTAAAACAGGAATAACGGGAATAGTACAAATGAGAAGTTTTGAGCTCTTCAATATCTTACGTGCCGTTGGCAAATGTGTAGAGGAATATACTGGAATATAACACGAGGAAACACCAATATGGTGTCAATTTTTTTTTTACTACAGGCCGAGTTAGAAAATATTCAGTTCCTTACCATTAATATAAACATTTATCTAATCTTAGGCGATGATGGATTTATGTATATAAATAGTTAATAAAGATTTAAGTTGCACACTTTCACCACCATGCAGATGTGTTGGTGTAAAATTCTGGGAGCTTTAGTCTACAACCAAATTTCCATTGGCATTTGGAAACGTTATTAGACGACGTTCTTGATTTGGATAATCCTTCACATAGGTGATGCCTTCATGGATATAAATTCTCCTTCGCTGGATTTAAAGGAAACTAGGGCTTGCCGGCGGTCCAAGTGGGACACCAGTCCAACTCCAGGACAAGATCGGTGATTGCAAATTATATCATATATCCACCATGCAGATATGTTGGTGTAAAATTTTGAAAGATATAGACTACTGTCAAATTTCGCTTGAAATTTGAAAACGTTCTATAGACGACGTTCTTGATTTGAATAATCCCTTTCAATATAGGTAATGCAGTCAAGGATATATCCACCCTCCGACAGTCCAAGTGGCAACATATTCATACCTATATTCCAAGACAAGATTGGTGATTACAATTTCGACATTGATAACTACCCCTTCCTGGACAGTAATACATCGGACAACCAATAGCAAACGTCAGATCCCACATTAGATATTCATCCGTCGTCCATAAACAAATGTCGGCGTCAATAATCGAAAGATCTATTTCGTATGACAGTTAGCACCAAAATCCAAATGTGTATGAAATAAACATAATAAAACCAGAAGATGGATTCCTACAATAGAGAAGTGATCAGCAGTTTTCAATGATGTCAGATGGTTATGTTTCTACAAAAAATTCTAATCACTAACCATCATTCCTTATCCAATGAATTTCCACAGCATTTTCCAGAGTACGTATCTCAGTCAGGCTTTGGCTGTTATCTCAGTCAGGCTTAGGCTGTTATCTCAGTCAGGCTTAGGCTGTTATCTCAGTCAGGCTTAGGCTGTTATCTCAGTCAGGCTTTGGCTGTTATCTCAGTCAGGCTTAGGCTGTTATCTCAGTCAGGCTTAGGCTGTTATCTCAGTCAGGCTTAGGCTGTTATCTCAGTCAGGCTTAGGCTGTGACTGTTCATTTGAACACCATGGAGATGTGAAAGATATAAAGGAAATTCGAACACTCATTGGATAAATGATTTTTGACTTATCTGCGCTTGGGTGTGTCACTGATAGTGTCTAGTCAATAATGTATTTGGAGTATGGACGTCAGCATAATCCGGGCGATGGCTGACTACTGGATGTCGCATCAGACACTTGTACTCAAGGGAGATCGGGCTCGGTGATGGAACAGTATACCGTCTTGTAACATTTTCTCCATCATATTGGGCGTTATTTCACAGAGATTCTCGAACCCATCTTCTCTCACCTTCTGTTATTTGAGATATAGCAGATAGAGGTCTGATACATACAAAATAATAGATTTTAGTATGTTATCCCCGGCACAAAACAGAATTTATTTCAATTTAACAGAATGGGTCCTTGGCACGTAACCATAGTCTTATCAATAATGTTCAAAGATGAATTAATTGTCTGGCATTAATATTGAAAATCATGGCATTAAAACCTTATGCTACCCGTCTCTTGACTGAAGATTTATTAACAAAGTATTACAATTCTTTCGAATTTAGTATTACCGGTATATCCCCGGTGTTAATTTCTGGGTTTTTATCTAAACGTATCATAAATGTTAGTAAAATATTTGGAATGCCTCTCTATCAGAGGCAAATCAAGTGGACATGTTAATCAATTTCACTCATTCATTCATACTCCACTGATTAATTTTGCATTACCTCTAACATTACCCAAGCTTGTTCGCCGAATAACTATGATCTGTCGCATCTCAAAATTGCAACTTGTGCTTGCTTTATCTTGTCGCATATATGTGAAATATAAAGGACCGTATGGTTTGTGATATAGCATGCGGTATCTGTGAAAATTATAACGGGCTCTTGATAAATTAATCTATTCTTAAATAAAACCATTTACAAGCCATTGTTCGACCCAACTCTTGAGTTTACAAATATAAGAATTCGTCATGAGTTCAAGGTCAGCAATGTGTGGAGATGAGCAATGAAGCGAGGAATCCTCGACAAATAGCCTCATTCTACTGTTGAGCCCATCACATCAACGTATAATGGAATTACAAGCGTCTAGTCCGTCATTCATAATTCAGCCGTCGTCCATTAAAGAATATCTGCGCCCATAATCCAAAGACATATTCCATATTCCATATAAAAGTATTAGCACCAAATTCCAAAAGACAATCATAGTATACATAAACATAGGCTAGTTTCCTGCAAGAGGAAGACCATCTGCATCAAACGGTTCCAAATCCGATTGATTTTTTTTATAAAGACACTTATCATCCTATCATAAGCTGGATTGTTATTCTAACAATTCACCAGAGATTCCATACTAATGTAATTTGAATAAACGCCCATTGTGCCAAGGATTTTAGCCCGTTCTACACGGACAAATTTTCCGTGAAAACTTTTCCTTGCCAAGTCAGGATAATTATATAAGCAACATGGTAGAGCCCGCGATGCCATGAAAGACGAAACCCACCTGCATGGCGAGTAAATCGAGAAACCACAAGGAAATGAAACAGACGCAGATCGATTAAGAACATTTCTTCGAGTTTTCGACAAATTCTCTCTTTTTTCTGAACGATTAAGATGTCATTGTGTTGCATCTCTAAGAAGAAAAGATACAGATACGCCTTCGTAACCGGGTTGGCCTTGCTTATGGAATACGCGAACACAGCAGAAAGACCTAATTAGACCTAGGCCTATGGTAAAACTCGACGTTTTATGCATATTCATTCACATTATTTTTGGCAAAATGAATATTATTTATATACAAAAGAAACACTTGTATCATTAAATGGCAATCTAGCCCCAGAACACATTAGCTGCGAAAGCGACCTCTGGCCTAGTGGATTTTTTGGAGCGGAAACGGGATCACGTCGCACATGTTGGTTTACTTTCTTATTTGTTCTACCTTTTATGTGTTATGTGCTCTCTCCCAAATGGGGTGCTCAGTACAATAAAGAATCTTATCTTATCATGCGCACAATTAATTTCCGTACTGACGGAACTTAGCGCAGCTGCATTTGCGTACATTTCGCCATCCATAAGAGTCTTACCGCGTATAGATGAACCAGATGGTTTCAGGTTGAGCGCAGCTGGTGAGCTCTGGGGATAGATTGCTATTATTCAACTAAACATAGAAATACTTTTGTATAATTTGAATGAATTATGTTCTTTTGGTTAAAATTAACTTCATTTCACAATAAAATGCGACCTGATTGCTCGATTATCAAAGGCACTATTTCGTAGCCGGCTCACTACTTGATCGCCATACGCTCCCCAGGGGTGGAGAGTTGTGCGTTCTATGTGAGAGGCTAACTTCTGCCAATACGGAAATAGCCGAACGTGAGATTGTTTAAATGGTGACCAAGGCTTGACGACAAATTTAGCTGAAGAAGCGAGGGAAGTTGAACGCTTCTTTCTTTCGGTTAGTCACCTCATGAAAATCTTCAAAGGGACGTCGTCAAACCTAACATCGTCTGAGATGATCTTGATTAGAATTATTACCCCATGAAAGCCAGGGAATTTGTAAAGCAAAAATGCCTTTCTTGCCATAGAAATTATTGAGTTACCTTCGATTTTATTAATGTTACAAAAGACAGGAGACTGTATAATGTACTGTAATACGAGAGATATTTATGAGTGAAAAGCACACCAAGGAATTTGAATTTCTTTATTTCAAAAGGAATATAGAAAAGTATCAATATTTGCTAGTTTTGTGATTTCTCCTCATCAACGTTAATTATGTTTCAAAATGGAGCAAGATATGCATGATGAGTTGTTGGCAAAGATTTGGGGGGGGGGGGATGAAGAGGAAGACACACATATGAGAGCTGCTATATCAGTAATCAATTAGCGATCACACTCAGGATCCTGGCTTCTGGTGTCTCATACATATACCTCATGTATTCAGTTAGAGTATCAGTCTCTTCAATTGCGGAATATGTACCAGAGGTTTGTGACGCTATTTATGATGAACTTACAGACGATTACCTTATTAGGCATCTTGTACACGAGAGGACTGACTTAATTTTCCCTCAGCATTTGAGGAGAAATGGCAAGTTCCACACTGCGTTGGGGGCATCGACGGCAAATATATAAATATCAAGACACCCGCAAAAAGTGGATCCGAGTAATTTAAATACAAGAAACAATTCAGTATTTGTTTACGCGAATGCCCGTTTTACAGCATTCGACTAGGGATCTGCAGGCAGCTGATCAGATGGAGTGTCTTTCGAAATGTTTACTTGAGTTCATTTTGCAGTTCAAGTGACTTCCCAGAACCATCCTGCGTGGGAGATCAGATGTCAAGAATCCCTCATTATCTGATAGTGGAGGAGGCATTTGCTCTTCATGAGAACACGATGAAACCATACACACATAGATCAGCTGTTGTAGATGAGGAAATTTTCAATAACCGCTTATCGAGGGCCAAGAGAATAGTGGGAATCGCTTTCGGCATTATGAGAGCACGATTTCGAATTTTGATCCACATCATGGAACTTAAAGTCGACAATGCTGTCTCAGTTGTTGAAGCATGCATTGCTCTCCACAACTATCTGCTGATGAAGAACTTCCAACCTGGATTCATGGACGAAGGCAGTTGAAGACATCTAATTGATGAATCGAATGTTTGTGGACTTAATGCTGAACAGAATATCAGGTCATCCACCTTCCGAGCACGGGAAGTGCGTTGCGAATTGAAAGAATATTTCTCTCTAGAAGATGCTGTTGATTTCCAGTGGGCCAGAACAGAATAAAGATCATCAGTTTTCCGTACAAACTTTTATTTAAAAAATGCGATAAATGTGAATAGACTATTTCTGAGAATATAACGGTAACTATGATGAACTAAATGATAACCATGTTACGCCACAATTTATTAGAAACAAAGAATAGAAAAATTGAAATGTTCAAGACAATTGTCGAAGAATTACGAGAGAGAGAAAAACAAAACAATAAAAAAAACATGAAATCATTTTCTTTTTTTTTGTATGACTAATTACAAGCGTTTGGTCCGTCATTCTTAATTCAGCCGTCGTTCATTATGGACGCGGATATTCTCTAATGGACGACGGCTGAATTATGAATGACGGACCAGACGCTTGTAATTAAAGAATATCCGCGTCCATAATCCAAAGACCTATTCCATATTCCATATAACAGTATTACTATCTAAGCGGACCAGACGCTTGTAATTAGCACCAAATTAAAAAAGACAATCATAGTATACATAAACATAGGGTAATTTCCCGCAAGAGAGAAGCGTTCAACAGTTTTCAATGATGACGTCATGATGTTCCAAAAATATTAAATCCGTATCGCTGATCTGTATTCTTAATTCAAAATATTCGTTGTAAAGTCGTCATCTAGAGACTGATGTATCTCAGTCACGCTTTAATTGTGACTGTTCATATGAGCACCATGAGGATCTTGAAGTACATATTTTGCTATCAACATGCGATATGTATCGCCAAATTTGAGAAACTTTGAGTGGAGGCGCTTGGTGGTATAGACCAGTTTTAGAAGTTTCTCCAACGATGTTTTGTGACGTTGATTAAAATCGTCACATTTAACACAGGATCTAGTCAAATGCTGCTAGGCGAGGTATGTATACGCCATATGCGGGTCCCATTGGAATATTACCTTCCAGAAAGGGATAGTTTGCGATGTCGAAATTGTAATCCTCTCTTTTGTCATAAAGTCGACGAGAGAGAATGCCCGCTTCATTTTTATAGAGATATAGATCTGAATATGATGTGCCTGTAGGGCTATCTGTAGTTTCCTTCAAATCCAGTGAAGGTGGATATATATCCTTCACGACGTCGTTTATATAGCAATTATCCACAGCGAGAGTAATTTCCCCTTGGAATTCATATATCATAATATCTAGAAGAGGTGCCGACATACTGACTGCGTCACATGACTTCACAGAATAGTCTTCTGGTAAACCTATTCTAAAGCACATACCAAGAATTTAACGATTCGTGATATGTGTTGTATCTCAGGTACGCTTTTATTGTACCTGTTCATGTGGCAACTTGGATGATATGACCACACGGCCCCTAGCACCAGCATAAGCGATATTAGATACAAATCTAGAGAGCTATGATGGAAATGCTCTGACAACTCGTATACTGGTAATTGGTGAGCTGGTTCGCTGTGACAACTCGCACATTGGCGATTGGTGAGTTGTATCGTCGTCAGATGTAAATGACGGCAATTAACACAAAAGACTAGTCTGTAAGGCCCGATGTCGACCCAGCATCAACTTCCCACAAATGCCAACATAAGACCAAAAGGTCTGTATAGGGGGCGGGCCTGGGGGACGAAACGTCCACCAGCAGTCCGAGGAAGATTTGAAAAAAATGATCTTGGCTGACATTACTGTATGCTCAATGATACATTTGATGTGGGACTGGAAAGTGAGGCTACGGTTGCTCTGTTGCATTGCAACGTGCAGTCTGTACAGCAAACTTTGTGTTTCTTCGTTGCTCCTTAGTCATGGAATGAATGGTATTTGTCAAATCTTCCCCGAAGACATCCCATTCATCGTCTCCCACTGATGCGATATTTGCCAGTTCATCATCCATGTAGATGGAGAGGAAGAGTGGCTTTTTCTTTTCTATATTTTGTTGAGATAATAACGTTATCTCCATTTCTCGAAGCTTCACTTTTTGGAGTTTAATATCTGGAAGTTTCCCTATCAACAGTTTCATTATCAACACTGGTATCAACATCAGTGAGCTGTGATTCACCGTTTCTTGGATGCAAGTTTGATACTGTTGGCTGGTTGCTGTTTATTACATCGTCAACAAATTTGCACCGGTCAAAGTACCACCACTTAGGAACATATAAAACGTCATTTGCCCCACTGTTGACTGGCTTTTCTTCACTCCGCACTTCCCCCTGTATCTTTCCCGTATACTCTGTATTTTAGTTAAAAAGAAGCAGTGAATTGGTGTGCAAAGATAAATCATTATGATTCATTAGCCTAAACCATGTCTTGATAATATCATATTCTCCTGATTATAAAAGCTTTCTCTTCAGGAAGATATTTTCCTGAAATAGTCAGCAGTCATCTAGAGACAAGAGTGCGTATACTGCCACTGCTTAACAATGCAACACCAAAGAGATAAGGTATATATGATAAATCATATCAATCTTTCAGTTCATTCAGGTCAAAATCGTTGCCTGTGTATAGGGTCTGTCGATGGCCATCAGTTCCATATATTCCGTCCGTTTTCGATCACGATTGTTGTAGCGTTCGCTCCTCGTATTCCACAGGCTCTCCCGCGACTGGAGATCGTCTAGAAGTGCCGATGCTGCTTGGTCTGTCCACAATTCAGCTGCATTTGCCTTGATTTCGTTGTTTTCACTTTCATGAAATACCGCAAGTTGATGAGCAGCTATCTACACGTCGATGTTTACTTGTTCACATGTCAAGAAAAGGCTAGCAGGACCAGCTCTTGAACAAGTGGGAATTGACGCGGAAATGTTGTCAGGTTTTCCTTCCTACACGAGCACTTTTACCATGACAAAGAACAACTGTCAAGGAAAACTTGTCCGTGTAGAACGGGCTTTATATATCGTACTAGGCGCAGTTTCGTTCAAGACTGGATAACAGCATTTTGGGCAGAAAATATATGTCCATTCTGGAATTCAGTAAACAGCCGTCGCCCATGGTGAATGTCTCGATTTTGATAACCCCAATATTGACGAAGTTGGATCAATGCCCACCTTCCTGATGTCATTGGAATCCGTTGGTCGATTCTTTGTTACTGGATCTAACTTACATGTATGTTTACCTGTATCATTATTGCATGCATTCATGCTTAGAGGCAAAGAGAGAGAGAGAGAGAGAGAGAGAGAGAGAGAGATTTAACTTCTCTTTCAGTAATGCTTCAGCTTATGTAGCGACTGTCTGTTTGGAGTTGGTACGGACCTGGTAGTACCGTTATCTGTATAAAACCCCACGTCCGATCTGACATCTATATTCGAATCGAAGGAAGACAGTGATGGTCTAGATGGAACATCCTACTTGGAGCTCTATGCCTTTATAAAAGTGAAAAGTGAAATGAGCTTACCCTTACGTAATCTGAGTAAACTATATCCACCTTACTGGTGTCACCAACCAATTCTCTCTTTGAATACGTTGGATCATATTTTTATACCACGCCTGCTCGTAGTTTGTCGTGCTGGTTGCGGTCAACGAAATGTCGGAGCTGAGACCTGTATTCAATGGGTTAGGAGTAAATCACCGATACTCCTAGTAGGACACCGTATTTGAAACTGTACAAAAACAGAAATAGTGCCCATAGTTTATTTTGACATTTCGAACAAAAACGGAGAAACATAGGTTATCTGGCGAACAGTAATACTTTAAAGATCCTTTAATTAATATGTCTACACATATTTATAATAATAATTGTCAAAAAAACAAAATATACAGCTTTTACATGAACATGGTCTCCAAAGTATCGTTATCGCACCCCGAATCTCTCTCCCGATTCTTGCCTCGTCTTGTCACAAAAAAACCCGAAAGACGCAGTACCGTATACATAATTTTTGAGTCAGGCCTTTAGAGTTATCTACTCTTGAATAATATAAATTTTTGTTACATGGGCTTTTCGCTTCACCCGGATGTTATAAGTCAGACCAGACGTTGTTTCTTCATATTGCTTATGGGAATTATCGCTCCAGATTGGATCAAATATAATATAGTTTTATATATTATTTGGATGTCTAGAACTGAAAATTTAGGTGGTATATACAAAATCTAACGACTCTCTCATTGTCTAAGTTTATAACATCCTAAACTATCGGTGTAACAACTGGAGAGGTATATCTTACAGAAGAAGGTATATTATCTGATGTAATGAGACAGCCCATGCTTAGTTCTTGTCTGTTTACGAGCATTCTCTTTTGCAAGTTTCACTGTTCATTCTTAAGACTTCATCTTCTGTTCATGGAGGTATTCAAGATATTATCAATATCAAGAGCATATATACAAAATTTGTTATACGATCTAGAGCGAAATACCGACTATTTCTCAAGAACATATGAAGAAAGAACATATGGTTTGACATACAACATTCTTGTAAAACAGGAAAGCTGATATCTGGGCGTTAGTATCATTCAAAAGTAGATAACTCTAAAGGCATACTTTGAAATAATCGTACGGTACTCTGTAATTCAGCTATATGCGACAAGATAAAGAAAGCATCGGGACATGGTGCAATTTAGGAGAATAAGTTTTGGTAAAGTTACTTTGAAATATTGCAAAGTACAAGCTGAGGAAAACGACAAGAACATAGAGCCTTTTAGCGTGACCGGATTCAACAAAAAATTCAGAAAGTCCATGTACATGTTGAAATCATCACAAGTCGCATCATCATACAATCATTTTGAAGGGCCGGTAACTATAAGTATAAAGAGCGTCGCGCTCAACATTGGGCAAAAATTATGAAAGTTTCTTCATTCATCTCAAAGGAACCCCAGTTAACATTGGTCAAAATTCTCACTCATACTCACTCATATCAATTTTGATTCCATTTGAATTCGAAAGTCACATCGAACGGACCCTGAAGTAATTATTGATATTGATTACATGGCTGCCCATGGTACTCATGCTGAAACAAAAAATGAAAAAAGTGCTTCTTTGTAGGGCGTATAAAAAATAATCAAGCATTTCTCGAACATAAAATATAATGTTTTATTATAAAGAATTCCTGACACGCATTCTAATAAGGGGTATATCTTCACAATACCGTACTCATGGAAGTGATTAACATGCCATCAACCATCTAATCAATGTACCTCCATTGTGAAAGCTGTGGAACGCAAACCCTTCTATCACATCAGGGCCACAATATTAAATCTCATGTCTCCCAGATATTGCCCTTGTGTTACCCATAATCTACGTCTCTGGTAATAACGTTAGGATTTTTTTTGCTTCTTCACCTCTCTGCATGCTCTACATCTATGCTCTCTATAGCTGCTTGCGGGACGCTGCAACGTCACTCGCGATCGAATTAGGCCAACACAGATGTTTTGAAGCCAGCCCAAGGCTTATAAGCTTGAGGATTTTAAACCCAACAACACTTATTTGAGGAAATTGGCAATTCAGTGGTGAAAAGGTATCGTAATACAATTGGTGGCTACGTTTCTGACACATTGTCTCGATATTTTTCATTATTTGACCTTGTGACAAGCATACCAAGGCAATTGGCGTCGGTAAGAAACGTTCGACATAGAAACGCAACATGAAGACGAATAGACAATGATTACAGGGAGTCCGGGAACAGTCCTTAAACTAGAAAAGACAACCCTTATCAGGTGTTCAAGAGAAATGCGTGGTTGATTAGCATGTGTGGGCGATTTGCCTGAATTAATGATAGGGCAATTATGTTGGCACGGCGGCATGGAAGAGGCGCACGCATAATAAGTGACATTTTTTCTCGTTGGCCATCTACACGGTGACGTTTTCTTGTTTACTTGTCAAGAAAAAAGCTAGCATGGCCAGATTTTGAACAAGTGGAAAGTGACAAGGAAAGGTTGTCACATTTGCCTTTCTACACGAGTACTTTTTCTTTGTCATGGAAAAATTGTCATGGGAAACTTGCCCGTCTAGAACGGGCTTTATATATCGTACAAGGCATTCTTCCTTTCCTAGTTTCAAGAAATAGTCAGCAGTTTCGTACCAGATTAAATTACAGACTTTCCGGCGGAAAATATATGTCCAAACTGAAAATGGGTTAACAGCCGTCGCCCATGGTGAATGTCTCGATTTTGATAACCCCAATATTGACGAAGTTTGATCAATGCCCACCTTCCTGACGTCATTGGAACCCGTTGGTAGATTCTCTGTTACTGGATCTAACTTACATGTATGTTTACCTGTATCATTATTGCATGCATTCATGCTTAGAGGCAAAGAGAGAGAGAGAGAGAGAGAGAGAGAGAGATTTAACTTCTCTTTCAGTAATGCTTCAGCTTATGTAGCGACTGTCTGTTTGGAGTTGGTACGGACCTGGTAGTACCGTTATCTGTATAAAACCCCACGTCCGATCTGACATCTATATTCGAATCGAAGGAAGACAGTGATGGTCTAGATGGAACATCCTACTTGGAGCTCTATGCCTTTATAAAAGTGAAAAGTGAGAAGAGCTTACCCTTACATAATCTGAATAAACTATATCCACCTTACAGGCCTCACTGACCAATTCTACATTGTCTTCAAAGTATCGTTATCGCCCCCCGAATCCCTCTCCCGGTTCTTGCCTTATCTTGTCACAAAAAGCTAAAATACACATACATATTAATTTTTGTTACATGAGCTTTTCTTATCACTCGGATGTCATAAGTCAGACCAGACGTTCTTTCTTCATATTGCCTGGAAATTATCGCTCCAGACTGGATCAAATATTATATAGTTTTATATATTATCTGGGAACCTGGATGTCTAGAACAGGAAATTTAGGTGGTATATACAAAATCTAACGACTCTCTCATTGTCTGAGTTTATAACATCCTAAGCTATCGGTGTAACAACTGGAGAGGTATATCTTACAAACAAGGTATACTATCTAATGTAATGAGAGAGCTCATGCTTAACGGCTCAGAGTTCTTGCCTGTTTACAAGCATTCTCTTTTGCATGGTCCATGAGTAAGTTTCGAGCTATTGCTTTTTTGTGGAAAATGCAAGTTTCACTGTTCATTCTTATGACATCATATTCTGTTCATGGAGCTATTCAAGATATTATCAATACCAAGAGCATATATACAAAATGTGTTATATGATCTAGAGCGAAAATACCGACTATTTCTCAAGAACATATGAAGAAAGAACATAAGGTTTGACATACAACATTCTGGTAATACAGGAAAGCTGATATTAGGACGCTAGAATCATTCAAGAGTAGATAACTCTGAAGGCACACTTTGAAATAATTGTACGGTACTCTGTAATTCTGCTATATGCGACAGACTAAAGCAAGCATCTGGACATGGTGCAAGTTAGGAGAATAAGCGTTGGTAAAGCTACTTTGAAATTTTGCAAATTACAAGCTGAGGAAAAAGACAAGAACCTTTTGGAGTGACAGGATTCAACAGAAAGTTCAGAAAGTAAAAAAAAATTTTTTTTTAATTTGACTGTTTCGTGAAAGCGAATACATGTATTATCTGAGCTCTCTGAATTGAGTTAAAGGTATACACGATGGTCCATCTGAACTATCAGTACTTTTAAGTAAAAATCTGGTTATTTCCACAAAATAATCCCAGTCTTTAATTGCTTTCAATCTTATTTGACCAAAAAAGTACAAAATAACCTTGATCGACCAATATCATCACATACATGGTGTCAATCAAGGTTGGAATCCTAGTCCACATACATGTTAAACGCATCACAAGTCGCATCATCAGTAGTATACAAAGAGCAAGTAGATGAGATAGCGCTTCACTGCGCATGCGCAGAACCTTGGGTGACGTCACAATTGGTGGTGTGCGCATGCGTGTGTGTGTGTGTGGGTGGTGGGACAAAATGGCGGCTGTGGGTGGTGGGACAAAATGGCGGCTGTGGGTGGTGGGACAAAATGGCGGCTGTGGGTGGTGGGACAAAATGGCGGCTGTGGGTGGTGGGACAAAATGGCGGCCGTGGGTGGTGGGACAAAATGGCGGCTGTGGGTGGTGGGACAAAATGGCGGCTGTGGGTGGTGGGACAAGATGGCGGCTGTGGGTGGTGGGACAAAATGGCGGCTGTGGGTGGTGGGACAACATGGCGGATTATAGAAAAACGTATAAAAGGAGTCGATTTTTAGGGTAGGGTGTATTTCAATCTGACTTACCTGACCTGTCTGCTTGCCTGCCTGCCTGCCTGCTTGCCTATCCGCTTGTATGAGACGAAAAGCATGAGACGTGGAGAAGATTTTCCCTTTGACCCAGCAGTACCTCCCGTTGAAGTTTTGCCTGAAGATGAGCGTGTCAGGGATATTTATCAACGTCACTGGGGTACCATACGCCATTGTTTCCACCGTCACCGTCGTCTATTGGACTTATATAATTTTCGGTTGGAGGACCTCACGTATCTTCCTACTTACGCCGAGAACATTTTTACAGATCAGGTCACTGCCTTCAAATTGAATGTGACATTTGGGTATATCTTACGGCACAAAAAGACGGACCAACTGCGGTATTTCTATCCCAGTAATAATTCGTATGTGTTTGACCAGCCATTCACCATCACGGATGCGATTTCTCTGGAGCCACTCATCGACCAATTGACTACGTTGGATCCATTGGAATGGGCTCGGTTGCAACGCCCCAATACCCAATGGTTGGTGCAAATGGTGACCAACGTCACATTTTTCGTCACGAAAATGAGAGATCACCCCATCGGTGCTCCTGTACTACTTCCTCCGTGGTTGCTTCATCGACGCGGCCTGTATGCATTAACAGCAGGGCCTAAGGGGCCCTACAAAGACCGGAAATGTCTGTTTCGGTGTTTGGCCGTACATGTGGACGAGTGTGACCCCCGGTGTTGTGACACAGTGGCCGATGGCTATTGGGAACAGTATTTAGAGCAGCAAGACATTGACCCGCGCCACTTCCGTGGAGTGCCTTTTAAGAATTTGGATGACGTGGAAACACTGTTCGACATTAATATCTTTGTCTATCGATTACGATGCGAGGACGATACATTTGTGGCTGAATTGGTTCGGCGATCAACAGAACGGTATGCTGCTACGATGAAAGTCAATGTGTTCGACGACAATGGCGTGAGTCATTTTTCGCTCATCTCCAATATGAGCCAGTACGCTCAGTCTTTCAGTTGTGGTCAATGCCATCGGGTGTTTCAACGCTCCTCCAACTTACAGCGCCACGAGAAAATCTGTGACAACAGTGTCAAGCGAGTATATCCGGGTGGAGTGTATCATAATGCACCTACTATTTTCCAGGAACTGGCCGATGAGGGTGTGATGATACCGGAAGAGGACCGTTATTTTCCCTACCGGGCATGCTATGATTTTGAGGCCCTGTTGGAGCCCATGGACATGTTTTCGGCTAAAACGCAGTGGACGCAGCGCCATATCCCCCTCAGTGTCAGCATTTCAACCAACGTGCCCGGCTATGACGCTGCTCCAGTGTGTTTCGTGTCCACGGGAGACTCCCATGAGTTGATCACCCGTATGATGGAGTATTTAGAGGAAGTCAGTGCGGCTAGTACGGAATTGTTGGTGGCCAAGTTCGAGGACGTACTGGACCAGCTGGACGACCGCATTCCTGTACCCAGTGTATCGTTCAGCGATGATGAAGAGTCCGAGTCCGAGTCCGAGTCCGAGTCCCTGCAGTCGCAGCCTCTGCAGTCGCAGGATGTCCCTTTACCGAAACCGTATGCGGAAAAACTGAAAGCCCGGTTCGTGCAGTACCTGACTCAGTTACCGGTGCTCGGCTTCAACTCGGGACGCTATGATTTGAACATGGTGAAAGAATTTCTCTACCCTTACTTGGCCCAGGCGAATACCCTCAAGTGCGTGATCAAGAAGATCAATAATCATATGGCCCTCACTACCACGTCACTGCATTTCCTCGATGTGCGGAATTACCTGGCACCCAATCACAGTTATGATCAGTGGGTGAAAGCATACGACTGTACCCAGACGAAAGGTTACTTCCCGTACACCTATATGACGAGCCTGGACCGCTTAGAAGACACCCAGTTGCCACCCCGGGAAGCGTTTTACAATGACCTGAAAGGGGAAGCTCTGCCAGAGGACACCTACATCGAACTCCAACAAGTGTGGAACCGCCACAGCATGAAGACGTTGCGAGATTTCCTGGTGTGGTATAACAACCTAGATGTGGTTCCTTTCCTCGAAGCGGCCGAGAAAATGGTGCAACTCTTTCGTCGCCAAATGCACGTGGATATCTTTAAAGAGTGCTTAAGTTTACCGGGTCTAGCCCTTCGCCATTTGTTTCAAGAGTGTTCCACCTACTTCTCGTTGGTACAACAGAAAGATGCAGACATGCATGAATGTCTGAAGAAGAACATTGTGGGTGGACCTAGCCTTATTTTTCACCGCTACCATGAGAAGGATGTGACTACTCTGCCCAGTGGCAAACCCTGTGCCAAAATCATTGGCTTTGACGCTAATGCCCTCTACCTGTGGTCCCTCGCTCAACCCATGCCCAGCGGGCATTATACGCGTTGGTTGGCGGAAGGTCGGCATTTTACACCTCAACGGTCACCTTACAAACATCTCGCCGACCAGTGGTTAGACTGGGAAGCCTATCGACGGGGAATTTATATACGACACCAGACCAACGCCACAGAGAAGCGTATAGGAGATCGTCGACTCCCCGTCGATGGGTTTGCCCTTGTACAAGGAACACCGACCGTTTTCCAGTTTTACGGGTGTTACTGGCACGGCCACGAATGCCATTTCAGCGCCGGCCGCTTCAATGAACGACGTGGGAAAACACCGGAAGAATTACGCGAAGAACTGGTGGCCAACGGGGATTACGTGAAAGAGCGAGGATTCCATCTGATTGAAATGTGGGAGTGTGAATTTCACACGATGTGCCAGGCCCTACCCCATTTACGACGGTTCTTAAAAGAACGTGAGTACCCCTTGATTCGTCGGCGATTGCTAAGTCTGCCACAGATGTTGGACGCCATTCGTTCGGGAGACCTCTACGGCTTTGTAGAATGTGATTTGCATGTTCCCGACACTCTCAAGCCTCTCTTCGCCCAGTGTCCGCCCATCTTTAAGAACACGCTGGTGGGTCGGGAGGATATTGGGGACACCATGAGGACCTACGCAGAGCAACACGAGTGTTTGCCTCAACCACGCCGTATGTTGATTGGGAGTATGTGGGCCGAGAAAATCTTGCTGGGCACGCCCTTACTGCAGTGGTACATGAACCACGGTTTGGAAATTACTCAAATATATCAAGTGATACAGTACGTACCCGAGGCTTGTTTTGCGGAGAATGCCGACATCGTGACGTCGGTCCGTCGTCAAGGTGATCAAGACCCGAGTCAGGCCATCATCGCTGAATCTTGGAAGCTCACTGGCAATGGTTATTACGGAAAAACGGTAACGAACCAGGATAAGCACGTCAACGTCAACATTTGTAGTACTGCCCAAGCCCGCAAAAAAGTGAATTCTCCTCTGTTTCGATCCGTGGAGGTCATTGATGACGACACCTATGAAGTCACTTCGGCCAAGAAGACTATCCGGTACAACTTACCCCTGCAGATTGGATGTATGGTCTATCAGGTGGCCAAGTTGAGGATGCTGCAGTTTCTCTATGACTTCATGGGTGTCTATTTTAACCCCTCAGACTGGCAGTTGATGGAGATGGACACAGATTCGGCCTACATGGCCGTCTCCAACGCCGATTGGGAGTCCCTGGTGAAACCCGAGCTAAGGGATCAGTATGAAGCCGAAAGGGACCAGTGGCTACCCCGACGTGAGCACTACCAGTACGACAAGCGGACACCCGGCCTGTTTAAACTAGAGTGGAGTGGGGATGCTATGATTGCGCTCTCCTCTAAGACCTACTACTGTTACGGAGGAGACGGAGGAGAGGAAAATAAGTTTAGTTGTAAAGGCGTCAACCGACGTGGCCCTGCCATCGACAAAGCTCTCTACCTGGGTGTATTGCAAAGCCAGGCCAGTGCGAGTGGCACTAACAGAGGATTCCGGGTCGTCGACCACCAGATGCGCACCTATATCCAGCAAAGAGACGCCTTTACTTTCTTTTATCCCAAACGAAAAGTATTGGCCGACGGTGTGAGCACTACTTACTTGGACTTGTAAAAAACAATGTGGAACTATAACTGTTGATACACGAGTTATAAAACTGTAAAAGTCAGGATGGCCGAGTGGTCTAAGGCGCCGGTATTAAGTGCTGGTCGGCGATTGCCGTACGTGGGTTCGAATCCTACTCCTGACAGAACTTTTTTGTACCTTAACCACTACTATTCTATGTGTACATACCCCTACTATTTGTACCCTGTATTCTATTTGTATATAGTCAGTAACTCATTCTTGTTGACTTAAATAAAAAAAGTCAAATCATTTTTTTGTGTTTTTTCATCAATTTATTCAACAATGAACGTCAGAACAACAACGTCATAACAATATAACGTGATAATAATAGTGGCCTGCGCGCGCGCAGTACATTTTTAAGTTAACCAGAGAAATGGCGCATGCACATTAAAACGAGAGGCTGTCCAGTCATAGACGAGGACATCACGGTCTTCGGCTTGACAATAATCATCAAACATATGTACAATGGTGGGCATAGAATGTCCTCTACTCCAGTGAGTGAGATAAAACACACAGTACTGTCCGCACACACTACTCAAGGGTCCTTGTAATCTTTGCGTATTCCAACGCCACTCTGTAGTAGAGACGTCCATGAATTTCACCAAATCAGCATGGAGGGGTGCAAGTCCGTAGGAATCAAAGTATTCGCCTTGGCCTTGGGTGTCCACGTACACAGCTATCCAATGTTCACCGGGTCGACTCTTCGTGTCTGTATTCAGGATGTAGGCTGCTGGGGTGGTGGAGTGGGTGGGAAACACATTGCGTGGAAACACACCTCGAAAGGGGATCTTGGGATCTCGCTGGAGTATGCTCATCAGCTGCTCTGTATCCATCTTAGCTGGCGTAGTCACACAGCACGTTTCTTTGCTGATCCACGCTGATGACGTTATCAAACTCGGCGTAGCAAATCACGTTAATGGTGTTGGTTAGAGGGGCGGAGAAACGCAGTTCCAACCGTAGGTTTCCTTTCTTTAGCAAAGCCAGTTGATGATCGTGTTCCAAGGTGGGGGTGAGGTCAAAGGCGAACAATGTGTACCCATGGCTAAAGTCGTCTCGACTGATGGTATTGCCTTCGTCCTGGTTGTTTTGTCCTGTGGCTGTAAACAGGTTCAGGTAGGTCCGCACATAGTTTCCGTTAGTAAAGTCCGGTTGTAATGGCCGGGCTGGAATTTGATGGCTGGCCACGTGCAGTGCCACAAAGTTAATGTTGAAATGTTGAAATTTGAACGGATTCTCAGCCCAATTTCCATTGAATGCGGTGTTGGTCACACACGCCAGGGTAAGACGTTTAGGCAGATCCCCTAGAAATAAATTTTCACGATTGGCCATCATCGTACCTGTTGGCACAGAGAACACCTTGGTCTGTACGCGTCGGATGGGGTACAGGGCTGGTTTTTTCGATAAGGCTTCCATCTGACTCCGCAACACGCCCTGTTGCAAATCTACCGTACGGACAAACAGGGCTGCATCTTCAATGACGATCTTGTAATGGATATCTCCCTCTCCACCGGCCATTAAGGCGAACGTGGGTAAGGACCGGATCAACTTGATCTTGATGGATACACCGTTCATCATGTAGCGGTCTTGCATGAACATATCGGCGTGCAGTCGTCCCATCATATCGATGGACTTGCTTTCGGCTGCCAGTCTTTTGCGTGACATGAACCCAGCATTGCCACCGGTTATGTTGTCCAGGTGTCCGGGTCTATCCCTGAAGTACAGCTCAGCTTGTAAGTGTGATTCTTTGGCATCAATACCGTACGTCAACAGCGTCTCCATGTAGGCTCGGTACGGGTACGTATTGGTGGACGTACTGATGAGTTTATCGTTCAGACCTATATCCACCTGTTGGAACAAGGAGTGCAGCCAAAGATTCACCGGGCATACTACTTTATCGGCCTCTATGTCCGTCCCATCCATGTCCGTTATTTTGGCTTTCACGTACAAGTAGGTGTGGGCTAAATCCAGGTAGGCCGTATCTTTGTTTTCAATGGTAAATTCCACGGGCCCCACCCCCGTCAGGCTAGCCAGGGGTCGATGTTCTACCCAACGTCCTTCGGCTATACTGGTTTGGGTAGGTGGAATAGTCCACAAATCCAATTCACTGTTGGTAGACGGACACGACTCGGAGTGAATGAATGCCATTATGCGAAGATGTCTCTCCTACTATTACTTCTCTTCTTTTTCTTATTCTTCTTCTGGGGCGTAGTCCTTCTCCTCCTGCTCTGGGGTGTGCGTCGTCGGTGTGTTGGACGTTGAATGAATCTGGGGAGTGTCGGTCTTTGTCTTTTAAGGGCTTTGGCGATCAAGACGCTGCCCGCTTCTTTAGCCCGGCGTTTCAAGGCTTGTCGGGGTGCTGTGCCTTCCATCACATCACCGGCCACGCGCAATCCACTGCGTACCGCTTGTTTCCCCACCGCTTTGACACCCCGTGTCACCATGGGTAAAAACGTTTTCACAATGCTGCCCAGTATGTTCCCCAATCCGTGACCGCGTTGCATGCGTGCCCCGCTAAACATGGGCAAGTTTCCGCCCGTTTGTTTCTTGTGGTAGTCGGCATAGCTGGGCGTATGGCACTGGTAAGGCACGTACATTATACGAAGTGAGGAGAGCGAGCTTGTCGGAAAGCAAGTGTCAGCACCACTTTTCCTCGTTCGAATGGGATCGGCCGTCCCGTGTCATCTCTTATATCCACCATGATCGTGTTGATATCGGTATGTCGTACGGGCAGGTACATTATATGGTTGAAACTCTCGGTGGCTTGATCGCCATACGTCTTGCTAATGGGCACCACCCGTAACAGAGGTGTGTTCACATCACCCACAATATGGCTGTCCACGGCGTCCGAGTAGACGTACAGTGCGTACATACCTACTTTCATATCCATCAAATAAGTCCCGTTGACAATGGCGGCCCCCTTGTAGACGCGGTGAGGCAGCCTTAACATTTGCTGTAGTGTAGGACTGAGTTTCACATTCGCGTTAGCGGTCAGCATGATAGAGCTCTTGTCGTTGTGTGCGTTGACATCGAAGAATATGTTTCTCTTGATGCGCAAGGATATCAGGCGTGTTGCATCACCCGTGCTGAACTTTAGGGCCTTGTACTCCATCAAGCCATTCAGACCCTGTATGAACTTCTGCGGCGTATCGTATTGGCCTTGGGGGAGAGTCAGTTTGTAGACTTTATCTTCGTAGGTCACTTCGTACCATACTTCTCCGTCTTGTACATTGTACCATGAATAAGGGTATTGAATATCCACCAGTCCACATTCCCAGCGTCCCGGTAAATGTAACGGTTGGGGTAATTGCGTGACAT
>JAVTVY010035752.1:0-15471 GCA_036873755.1 Hanleya hanleyi | reverse complement strand
ATCGATGTATCAAGAGACCTGCAATGTATAATAACCACATCAGTTCCTCTGAGTGGCGAGAAGGATGAGCGGCCATCTTTAATTTATGCGAAATCATTAATGATCTCTATCTCTGATAACTTTCAAATGCTCGATGTAAAATTTGGTATACATCATCGATGCATCAAGAGACTAATGTAATGAATACCGGTTTCTCTGATTGAACGGAAACCTTAGAGGCCATTTCTAATTGCAAAATTTTTCATAATATGTATATTTGTCACTTGACTGCTTGGTGTATTATGAATGGCTGGCACCCAGAGCCGAGGGGTTTTCAGATGCGCAGCTTCATATTCACATCATTAGTGCATAATTACTGACATGACTGATTGTTCTCCCCATCAGTCATCCAATTGTCAATTGATCACTCAATTATCATTCAATCATATCTACTGATTGATGACCCCATTGTCTGTAATTTGTCAATCATCTCGTTAAATTTAGCTACCGAGGGGGGGGGGGAGCAAAATTTCTGATTTTGAAGCGTACATACTTTATGGATGCTCCATTGGGGAAGTATTTTTGTTTTCAGATTTTTGAAAGAAGACATCCCACGATTGGTGAGGGCGCTGCAAGTACCAGATAGCATGCATGCTACCAATGGCACAAAGTGGACTGGATTGGAAGGTGTCACCTTGATGCTCAGGCGAATGGACTACCCAAAACGTCTGAGTGATTTGGTTCCAGAGTTTGGACGGCACGTCACAGACTGTGGTATTATATTCAATGAGATGATCTATGATGTGTCTCAGAGGTGGGGTCATCTGCTGGAAACTTTTCATCAAGACTGGCTCTCACAGGAGAATTTGAGGAGATATGCTGATGCAGTATACGAGAAGGGCTGCCCTCTGGAAAGCTGTTTTGCCTTTATTGATGGCAGTCTCAATGAAAATTGTAGACCCATGTACCATCAGCGAGATCTATATAATGGAAAAGACCGGGTTCATGGCCTCAAATATCAGGCAGTTGTGACACCAAATGGGTTGACAGCGAATCTGTATGGTCCCATGGCAGGTCGGAGGCATGATTCAGCAGTGCTACGTGCCTCTGGACTATTGCAGATGATCCAGGACTTTACTAATGTTGATGGGTCCCCAATGATGATATATGCCGACAAGGGATACCCAATAAGTAAAAACATCATCACCCCATACAGAGGAGCTGGTCTGACCCGAGAGCAGAAGGAATTCAACTGTAGTATGAATGCTGGCCGTATTGCTGCTGAATGGGGATTTGGCAAAGTTGGAACAAATTTTGCCTTTGTCAAATTTCCACTCAACCAGAAAGTATACCTTCAACCAATTGCCATATATTATCAAGTGGCAACATTGCTGACCAACTGCCACAGCTGTCTTTATGGAAGTCAAACAAGTCAATATTTTGATGTTGATCCACCCAGTTTAGAGGAGTACCTTGCCTAAAATTTTCAGTAATCATCATTGAGGACACACACTTGCACAAATGATAAAAAAAAGGTCACTTTGGTTGGAAGTATTTTAACGCATTGGCAACTTGATAATATGAAATTGTAAAAGGAAGATTATTTACATGTGAATAATAAATTAAATGATACAATGAATGTTGATCTGAATGTTTAAACTGAATTATTCTTGGGCAGCCTTTCCAACAGTCTGGCCATAAATTCAAATTGTTGTTGCTGCAGCTGGAATTGTCGGTCATGATTCTGGCGCTGCTGCTCCAAATCTTGACGTTGTCTCTCATGGGACAACTGCAGTTGTCGCTCTTGCAGCGCCACTCTTCTCTCCTCTACCTTTAGCCTCTCCTCTTCCAACTTCAACTTCTCTTCCTTCACCTTCAACTTTCCTTCCTCCAACTTTCTCTCTCCCTCTCGCACATCCTTCATATATGCCCACATCTCCTCCCGCTTCCTCCTTTTAACTGAAAATTAGAACAATATTAAACTTATAACTTCAATGTGAATATGATTCCATTAATCGAAAAGACTTCAGCATGCAGTTCAAAACTCAATTGATGTATGGTAATTCTTTATGTACAAAATATAAATTTGTGCATTCAAATTTCATGCCTTAATAAATGTGTTAAAATACATCACAATCTACATTTTTGATATGGACATTTTGGATGTACATAGGCATACTCACATGAATAAAAAAAACTCCTCAGCTCTTTGAATGATATTTCAGATATTATTACAGGCACCTAGTCCCCCAGATGGTATGATAACTCATGTTATAACCATCTGTATTATTACCCATAAGAGTAGGGTATCGCAGCTGCCAAAACTGCTCATTGTCGCTAGGATTTCTTTTGTTACCATGGTAAAATGTTGTTTTTTTCATTGATAGCCAAGATATGCTTTTAAAGATTTCTGATGATGTCAAATGGTGAACGACACAATTGGATAAACCACCCCATGATAACATGTGATACACTATAAATCAGCAATAATATGTTTGAAAGTTCTGATAGCTCTGTGACTATTCTTGCATAGAGTTAGCTCATCAAGTTGAGTTCACTCGGCATCATCACCAATTAAGTCACATTTGCATCAAATTTTGTCTTCAACCACCAATAGTATTTACATGTGATGAAAGGCAACTCACTCATACTCTAATCATGAGCACTTACTCGTGCCTCAAAATGATCCTAGGCCATTTGGGTTCCCCTTTAAATACACTACAATACTTCAATGTGCATAAGAGCATCTAGTGTGGAATATACAAATAAAGCTGGATTCAAAGATGTTATTAACCTTTTGTACATACAGGTTTCTAAATTATCAATATGACTAATCTCTGAAAACTAAAACTCTAATGTTGTAACATGTTAATATGGCTCATGTTTTGGCATTCCGACATATATATTGTGGCAATGTGCCACATACCTGGCGTTTTTCCATCAGAGCTGGCATTTCCACTCCCATCAGCATTCTCATTTTCATCTAATGAAACAGAAGAAGATGGTACAAATAAGTCAAGAATTGGCACAATCTATAAATATGCAGTGTATCAATAGTTACAATACCATGGTTTGTGAATGTAGCTGTCACGGATTGTCAATCCAATTTTGTATGATATACCATACCTGAAGTGCCCCTTGAATGAATCGATTGTTTACCTGTGGGCGCACGGGCCTTTAAACCCTCGGTGGCAATTTTCCGGATGGCAATCCCCTCATCCCTGGCAGTCTTCTCTGGTTTCTTATTCTTTTCACCTCTTTCTGTAATCTGGCGTTCCTTCCACAGGTCCGCTATTTCCCGCAAAAACTCATCTTCGTCGGTTTCATTTTCTCCAGTGCCAGTTCTGTGAAATCAAAATCTTAGAAGTTCATCAACTTGAAAAATGATTCAAAATGCATGTAACACTCAAAAACGTTTAGTCAAGAGTAGGAATACTTAAGTTTATGATTTGTATTTATATTCCCTCATAATTCATAATGATATATCAATCTTTCCACATTAAAGAAATTCTCAATCAATTCAGTTCCACACTAGCTACTTGTACACAGTGGATAAATCTGTGCTTGAAGTACATGTATTAACCCTATGATCTATAACATGGATAAATATATTTAATAGTTCTTCAATTTATGATGAATTTATAGACTTATTCAGTTCTATATGATGATGTGGGATACAATTGGACTTGTGTAGCCTAATATGTATATTTTGTGGGTTAACACTCTTACTTTTCTTTGTCCTCTCTATCTGCCTTCATCCAGGCCCGCACTGCATCCCTTGTTGCCTCTCGCGCACACCTCACACTGAGCAGTGCCCACTCAGGACCACTGCCCTTCAGTTTTTCCACAACAACATCCCAGCCCTTGCTAGATGTTCCCATGCCCTCTGGGTCGTCGGTCGCCACTTGATTGAATAATTTTGATCGCATCCCTTTTCGAAACCGGAAACTCTCTGTACGTTTTGTAGTTAAATCCTCCTATTAAAGTAAAAGCTTAACTGATGATGGACAAAAATACAATCATTACCAGATCATTGTTATAGTTATTCAACTGATAAACTGAAAGCTGTCTGAAAATGCTCTGTTAATTGGCTGATGGGATAATTGAGTAATGGAATATGATCATCCGGGATCTATAGGATGGTTGGATGAGTGACGTGAATGATTGACTGATAATCTTAGTGATAGGATGATTGACAGATAAAAGAGGAAAACTGAATTATTTCACTCAGATGTTCATTGATCAATATTCTTAATGAAAGTAAAAAAAAGTATGAAATTTACAGCTTCATGTTGGTAAAAGGAAGATACTACCGGTATGCCATTCAAGCTAGACACTGTGATAACTGTACCTGATCAGCCACATGCAAAATGAACTCGAGTGTGGAATATGGTATTGCAATATACCTGCAAGCTGCATGTAGTTAAATTGATTTCTGTGATATATCAGCATTACAACTGTGTTTGTACAATAAAAATTGCTTCTGTAATTTACCAGAGTACAAAGATGTGTGTTTGTACAGATAAAAAATGATTGATTGATTTATATATATGCCATGGTGCTGGGAGTTGAACCGTGCTTGTTCAGTCATATTTTTGTTAATCTGTGTCCAGTTTCAGCTGGAATGGCATGGAAATATATGAAACATTATAAATGTTGAAAGCACCAGCCTAACATCCCTGGCTGGCAGTAGGGATGCAATCCCCCATCCCTTCCCTTCACAGAACTCTCCAGGACCTGCAGGTACATGAGTCTAACCGTTTTGGAAATATTACAGCAAAAACTTGTTGCGACAACAAAAAAGGCTGCATGGGGCAGTTCCCAAGATATACATCACCTTGACTCCACCCCCCCCCCCCCCTCACTCATCCACTATCAGTATTAACCATGTGAAGATAATATGGCCCCTGATAGTTCTGTTCCTTATAATGATATTTCAGATATTATTACAGGCACCTAGTCCCCCAGATGGTATGATAACACATGTTATGATCATCTGTATTATTACCCATAAGGGTAGGGTATCGCAGCTGCCAAAACTGCTCATTGTCGCTAGGATTTCTTTTGTTACCCTGTTACATGTGGCCATATATCACAACATTACTTATGATATGGGACGAATGTGTGTTCATACGTAGTTTGAGAATTTTGTTTGATGTTTATTTCATTGATATATTCCTACAATATATGCTGTTAAAAAAGATTGATGATGTCAAATGATGAACGACACATCATACGAGACTCACACCTCCCCCCCCCCCCTCGCTCACCCACCACTATCAGTAACCATTTGAAGATAATATGGCCCCTGATAGTTCTGTTTCTTATAGTGATATTTTTAATTTCTGAAACCAGAGACTCTATAATAAATTATAGTGTCTCTGCTGACACACATTCAGTAACCAGACACCACAAACAAATAATTCTAGTATGGACTATGCACTGCAGTTCCGTGGCAGTAGGTATACGAGAGACATGCCTGTTTCGAGGGACGATTTTTTGACATTTTGTCGGCTTCATGCCAAATACGGGATCGAATTGTGCTTTTCAATACCCATTCCATCAAATTTAGTGAAAAAGTTATAAAAATAAGTCTAAACACTGGGGAAATCCACCAGTCAACTCTCACGTTTCTGTCATACGTGGTACCTACCATGTTGGCGTATATACGGGAACGTCAGCGAGCAGGTGTCTGGAAAACCCCACAAGAAGTGATGACGTCATGCTCATGTTTTCCGTCTCGCGTATGCGGCTCTGTACCCGTGCGTTTTCTAAGGGTCCCTATTAACACACAGACGTATACACGCACATACACACATACACGCACACGCATTACACACACACATACACACACGTACACACACACACTCACCCAGATGCATACACACAGACGCAAACATGCAGACACACACACATACACAATATGACTGACTATTCACATGCAGGACATGAGAGCTTCTGGACCTGGGCCTGGTAGAAGTCGGGGATGGTGGAACATTCGTGAACATCCTAGGGTACAGGGTGCACCACAGGAGCGTGCACCTGTTTGACGTCCGCGCCTACATCCGGGTTCTTGTCGCTGACGTCCAAGTTGAATTGATTGTGCTACAAATAGATCAACAGTTAGCTTGCTATAAAAAGGAAACGGCCTGGCCGTTTCATCAGACACTCTGTCAACCACCAAGATGTTCACGTGCTCGAAATCATTCACTCGCCGGCACGACTTGCGCCGCCATGAGGCTACCAAGCACGATGGAACCGCCCGGTATAGCTGTACGATATGTAGGCCTACACTGTCGTTCCAGCGCCCAGATCATTTACAGCGCCATGAACGTTCAATTCATGGGCCACCCAAGCGTCCATGCGAAGAATGTGGTCAACTCTTCAAACGACCCAGTCAGTTAAAACGGCATGAGTGTTTGATTCATGGTCCGTCACCACGCCATGAGGGACAACTTTCCACTAAAGAGGCACCCAGGAGGGACAGATCCACTGAAGATGAACCAGGGGAGAAGAATGCCACTGGTGATGCGATCACGGAGAGCCCGCCTATACCCACAGCTCAGAAGAGCCTAGATATCCAGCCGGTCCCTAGCATTACTGTTTCCAGTCATACATTTTCTGGAAGATGCGGTGGATGGTCCCAGCGATCTCTTACCCGAAGATCATCCAGTGAGTGAGATGTATCGACGCCATTGGTCCATGATCCGACACTGCTTCCACCGTCATCGCCCTATATTGGACTTGTACAATTTCCGACCGACCGACCTCGCCCGTCTACGCAGCTACGTGGAAGCCATCTTCAATGACCAACCTACGTCCTTCACATTAAATGTAGCATTTGGGTACATCTTATGCCATAAGATGACGCGTGAATTGTGCTATTTCTATTCCAGTGCCATCAACCCAGTGTACGATCATCCTTTCACAATCACCAATCGGGCGTCGCTAGAGACGATGCTGGCCCAACTGGACACTGTGGATCCCTTGGAATGGGCCTATGAACAGCGTCCCAACACCAAGTGGATAGTGGAGAGGGTCACCAATGTTACGCTCTTCGTGGTTAAACTGACCCACCACCCCCATCGGATGAAAGTATTCACCCATGCATTGATAGATACTCAGAATTCGCAGACAACTATCTGAGGATATGTTTCCTCAATGGTATCCTGGACTGCCCGGTGACGATTAGAACAAACGGTTCAGAGCGAACATGGCCGAAGACGGAACTTTCTGAAATGGCGACTTCTGATTGGACAAGAGTAGCCGAGAATAAATCTAACGGACAGGAACGAATATGACAGATGCAAATGGCGGCCTCTGATTGGACAAGAATCTTCTTGAATTGTAAATATACCCAACGCGGCTCCCCCAGCGTGGGTATGATGTAACATTGGGGAGAATAAACTATATGAAAAAAACTTCTTGTTGTTGTTGTTCTCTCATGTGTCACAGATGCTTTGAACAGCCCCCAAATCGGGGTCTACACCCCGAGAGCTACAAAATGACACCTACCAGGACGCATTCGGACCAAGGATGGTCCATCTCTACCCCAAATACCTTCTTGTACTGCCCTAAAATGCCCACTTTACTTACTACTCGTACTGATGACGTCACCGATGACGTCACAGGTGACGTGGGCAGCCCTCAAATCGGGGTCTACACCCCGAGAGCTACAAGATGACACCTTCCAGGACGCATTCGGACCAAGGATGGAGCATCTCTACCCCAAATACCTTCCTTCACTGCCCCAAAATGCACACTTTCGCTACTACTCGTACTGATGACGTCACCGATGACGTCACAGATGACGCGAACAGCCCCCAAATCGGGGTCTACACCCCGAGAGCTACAAAATGACACCTCCCAGGACGCATTCGGGCTGAGAATGGAGCATCTCTACCCAAATACCTTCCTTTACTGCCCCAAAATGTCCACTTTCGCTACTACTCGTACTGATGACGTCATCGATGACGTCACACGTGACGTGGGCAGCCCTCAAATCGGGGTCTACACCCCGAGAGCTACAAGATGACACCTTCCCGGACGCATTCGAACCGTGAATAGCCCATCTCGACCCCAAATACCTTCATGTACTGCCCCAAAATGGCCACTTTACTTACTACAACCAACTGCGCATGCGCAGATTAACGCGACTTGCACTTAAAACACACCATTCTGACTCTAACCCACACAAGCTTCACTTTGACACCTTCCACGACCCATTCGAACCCATAGCGGTCCATCTCTACCCCAAACACACCCACATACCCCCTCAAATTGGCTGCTTTCTATACTACGGCCAGACTGCGCATGCGCAGCCTATTGACAACGTACGAACCAATAGTGTAGTCAAGTGCTCCTGCATGAGAGCTTCAAAATAAGACCTCATACGACACCATTGGACCACCAGGGACTCACCTAGACTCCAACACGTCCACCCCGTATGGACCTATACACCCATAGCCATGCAGTATAGGCCCATGGGCCTACCCAGGTCTCGGTGACTTTTTTTTAAAATTTCACCGTTTCGTGCCGGGACACTTCCTATCATGTTTGTCTTGACGAGACTAAGAAAACAAATCCAAACAACCATACCGCAAATGTATAGAAGTAGGTTTCCCAGTGGGACAAACATTGGTCCTATACCCCCAGTATGGGACTATATGGGTCTATATGGGCTGTATGGTACTTTTTCAAAAATTTCACCGATTCGCTCCGCGACACTTCCTATCATGTTTGTCTTGACGAGACTAAGAAAACAAATCCAAACAACCATACCGCAAATGTCTAGAAGTAGGTTTCCCAGTGGGACAAACATTGGTCCTATACCCCCAGTATGGGACTATATGGGCTGTATGGTACTTTTTCAAAAATTTCACCGATTCGCTCCGGGACACTTCCTATCATGTTTGTCTTGACGAGACTAAGAAAACAAATCCAAACAACCATACCGCAAATGTCTAGAAGTGGGTTTCCCAGTGGGACAAACATTGGTCCTATACCCCCAGTATGGGACTATATGGGTCTATATGGGCTGTATGGTACTTTTTCAAAAATTTCACCGATTCGCTCCGCCACACTTCCTATCATGTTTGTCTTGACGAGACTAAGAAAACAAATCCAAACAATCATACCGCAAATGTCTAGAAGTAGGTTTCCCAGTGGGACAAACATTGGTCCTATACCCCTAGTATGGGCCTATATGGGTCTATATGGGCTGTATGGTACTTTTTCAAAAATTTCACCAATTCGCTTCGCGACACTTCCTATCATGTTTGTCTTGACGAGACTAAGAAAACAAATCCAAACAACCATACCGCAAATGTAGAGAAGTAGGTTTCCCAGGATGGTGCTATACCCCCATACCCCATATAGGCATTTTCCCGTAATTTAGGATAAAGTCCGTGTTCCGTATTTTTTTCAGGAAAATTTTTACATACATCCACCCTGGAACTAGGGGGAGATAACACTATTGATAGGCGAGCCCCGTTAAGCCCCGCGACCTATATACCCCCCATACCCCATATAGGCATTTTCCAGGATTTTTCGATAAAGTCCGTGTTCCTTTTTTTTTTCAGGAAAAATTTTACATGCACCCACCCATGACTGGATGCCCCTTCACATAGGCTTCACATGGATACCTCATACAACTCCATCGGCCCACTAGGGGCTCCCCTAGATCCCAAAACGTCTATTTCCATACCCTTTGGCCACCGCGCATGCATAGAATGGTGACAACGCTCGAGCCACTAGTCCAGTCAGATGCCCCTTGACGAATGCTTGACTTTGATACCTCATATGACCCAATCGGACCATTAGTGGCTCCCCTAGCTCCAAAACGTCTATTTTCATACCCTTTGGCCACCGCGCATGCGCAGAATGCCGATATTTCAACCCCACACCCAGCCCATCTGATGCCCCTTCACGAATGCTTCACATGGATACCTCATATGACCCCATTGGACCATTAGGGGCTCCCCTAGCTCCAAAACGTCTATTTTCATACCCTTTGGCCACCGCGCATGCGCAGAATGCCGATATTTCAAACCCACACCCAGCCCATCAGATTTCCCTTCACGAATGCTTCACTTTGATACCTCACTCGACCCCATCGGTGCACTAGGGACATCCCTAGGTCACAAAACGTCTATTTAGGTATTCCCCGTATACATTAACATTGGAAGTCAACCCATGGGACTACTTTTTCTCCGTGGAAGCTTTCTTCCGCGACCGCATCACCACCAGACCGCATCACCGCGGAGAAACACATGCCCAGGGGCCCTTTGCCGGAACTATAGTGACCCAGAGTTACCTCCACCTAGATTGGAACTCTTCTGTGTTGGAGGTAAGAAAGGTCCGCCACAGTTCCGCCACAAATTTTACCCGGGGGAACAAATAAGTAGGTCAATCCGACTCAATTTGCGGTTTATATACTACTGATCCGTACACAGCCTTAATATGCGTTAAATGTCATTGCGTTAGGATCGGGGAAAAATAAAATATTAGAACGTAACCTCCCCTACCCCTACCCCTATGTCGGCTTCCTATTTCTCATGCTCTATAGTGCCGTTAAACATGATTATGCGGCATCCCAGAAGTGCATATTAGATGTACACCAGGTCTAGAATTAACGAAGAGACAATTATCTTTCACAAATACAAATCAGGCAGAATGCAAAAAGAGTTTCTGCAACTGTAAAACAAAAAATCGAGTCATTTCTAAAAACATCGAAAAAAAAAATAGTTATGACATCATCATGACGTCAAAAACGTAAAAGGCTCAACTTGGATTACTTTATCAAATAGAACATTATTCAGAGATCAGGTATGGGAAGTTACAGAAAGTTTAGTGCAAGAATAAAAAAGATATACGTTCATAAATACCCCTACCCCCATCTTAGAGTTAATTTTTTCTTGTTCAGACAGCGGTGAAAAAATGCATACAAGTTTATCGGCTTTTTGCTCAGTTGAAAAAAATCGGGGAAATAAATAAAAAATACCTTTGGACAGTGATGGAACTATTCTTTCATTTACAACATACCCTTTTCAAGGGTTTTCTATTCCTTTAAAACACAATTAGTTGTTGGACATGTTATTTTTCCACGTATACGACAAAATCCCGCCTTATCGTACAATCTCCTTTGAGGTTGTCATTTTTTTTATCATCTTCATGGATTCCAAAGTCTATTTATGCTATTATCTCAGAAATCCTCAGCAGCAATATTTCAGCGACTACACATATCTTGATAAAGTAATATCTCATCGACGTTCTTTAATTGTATATGTTTCTAGAGGACCTCACCGTCTAGCATAAGTTAACGTGGGCGTTCATCAATCATCGAGATTGATGGTATTTTGCTTGTATTGAAGGGGACGTGAAAGGTAGGGGCTTTTTCGTTGGCTTAACCGATTACATGCCACGCTATTCAGTATATTCTGATAGAACCGCTGTCTAGACAGCTTGAAATCAGCATGTAAGAGAACGCCAAATTCAACTGAAAGGAAACCCTAGCGTTTGAAGTACCCCGTCTAAAAAATGGTTTGCCCAGGAAGCGTAGCATTCCGAGGCGGCATGAAAGCAATCCCAAGCGATAGACATCGTCAGATTACGGAACTACGGAACCGTAGAGGGGACATGCACAATCTTTTTTTCGCGGAAAATTATCTCGTCCCACGACATAATTATCTCGTCCCACGACATTATCTCGTCCCACGACATATTTATCTCGTCCCACGAGATAATTATCTCGTCCCACGACATATTTATCTCGTCCCACGACATAATTGACCAATGACAACAGGTTTTACAACTACGTTGTTAACGAATGAAAGCAACCTGTAACCATCTCGGTCATCTATACGCGGTAAGACTGACCCTGGGATCGTGTGTATCCATTTACAGCCTACTTTCGGCAAGTGCGAGAGGGAATTTTGTAAGCCTAGCCTTTATCTGTTTCCGAAGTGGTTTGAAAACCTGTAATTTATCAGATTCCTCGAGTTTGTTCTCTGCCGGATGAAGGCCGAACAGAATCCCGTAATATACCGGAAGTAGTAGTAAAAGTTGAAATTGAGTCGCATTGACCTACTTTTGTGGCGGAACTGTGGCGGCTCTCAGCCAATCAGAAGCGAGTATTTTGTCACGTGACTGACCTTTCCCACCTCCAACACTGAAGAGTTCCAATCTAGGGGGAGGTAACTCTGGGTCACTATAGTTCCGGCAAAGGTCCCTGGGTATGTATATTCCTCCGCGGTGATGCGATCTGGCGGTGATGCGGTCACGGAAGAAAGCTTCCGCGGAGAAAAAGTAGTCCCTAGATAAAATGGTCCGATGGGGTCGAGTGAGGTATCAAAGTGAAGCTTAGGCGAAAGGGCATCTAATGGGTTGGGTGTGGGGTTGAAATATCGGCCTTCTGCGCATGCGCGGTGGCCGAAGGGTATGAAAATAGCCTTTTTGGAGCTAGGGGAGCCACTAATGGGCCGATGGGGTCGAGTGAGGTATCAAAGTGAAGCATTCATGAAGGGGCATCTAATGCACTGGGTGTGGGGTTGAACTATCGGCATTCTGCGCATGCGCGGTGGCCCAAGGGTATGAAAATAGCCGTTTTGGAGCTAGGGGAGCCACTAATGGGCCGATGGAGTTCTATGAGGTATCAAAGTGAAGCATTCGTGAAGGGGCATCTGATGGGCTGGGTGTGGGGTTGAAATATCGGCATTCTGCGCATGCGCGGTGGCCGAAGGGTATGGAAATGGACGTTTTGGAGCTAGGGGAGCCACTAATGGGTCGATGGAGTTGTATGAGGTATCAAAGTGAAGCTTAGGTGAAGGGGTATTTTATGGCTGGGTGGGTGCATGTAAAATTTTTCCTGAAAAGAAAAAAAACGGAAAACGGACTTTATCGAAAAACCTGGGAAAATGCCTATATGGGGTATGGGTGGTATATAGGTCGCCGGGCTTAACGGGGCTTGTCTATCAATAGAGTTATCTCCCCCTAGTTCCAGGGTGGGTGTATGTAAAAATTTTCCTGAAAAATACGGAATACGGACTTTATCCTAAATTACGGGAAAATGCCTATATGGGGTATGGGAGGTATAGGACCATCCTGGGAAACCTACTTCTATACATTTGCGGTATGGGTTGTGGGGTCGCGTTTTACTCGTCTCGTCATTTAGAACATGATAGGAAGTGTCCCCGTGCGAATCGGTGAAATTTTTGAAAAAAGTCACCCAACCCCATAGTCCCATACTCAGGGTATAGGATCAATGTTTGTCCCCCTGGGAAACGTACTTCTATACATTTGCGGTAGGGTTGTGGGGTCTCGTTTTACTCGTCTCGTCATTTAGAACATGATAGGAAGTGTCCCCGTGCGAATCGGTGAAATTTTTGAAAAAGTCACCGAACCCCATATAGTCCCATACTGAGGGTATAGGATCAATGTTTGTCCCCCTGGGAAACGTACTTCTATACATTGGCGGTAGGGTTGTGGGGTCTCGTTTTACTCGTCTCGTCATTTAGAACATGATAGGAAGTGTCCCCGTGCGAATCGGTGAAATTTTTGAAAAAAGTCACCGAACCCCATATAGTCCCATACTGAGGGTATAGGTTCAATGTTTGTCCCCCTGGGAAACGTACTTCTATACATTTGCGGTAGGGTTGTGGGGTCTCGTTTTACTCGTCTCGTCATTTAGAACACGATAGGAAGTGTTGCGGAGCGAATCGGTGAATTTTATGAAAAAAGTCACCAAGGCCTGGGTAGGCCCATAGGCCTAGAAAATGCATGGCTATGGGTGTATAGGGCCATACGGGGTGGACATGTTGGAGTCTAGGTGAGTCCCTAATGGTCCAATGGGGTCGAGTGAGGTCTTATTTTGAAGCTCTCATGCAGGAGCATCCGACTGGGCTAATGGTTCGTCCGTGTTCAATAGTCTGCGCATGCGCAGTCCGGCCGTAGTATAGAAAACAGGCATTTTGGGTGCTATGTAGGGGTGTGTTTGTGATAGAGATGGGCTATTCACGGTTCGAATGGGTCGTGTGAGGTGTCAAAGTGAAGCTTGTGTGGGGTAGAGTCAGAATGGTGTGTTTTTGAATGAAAGTCGCGTCAATCTGCGCATGCGCAGTTGGTTGTAGTAGCGAAAGTGGCCATTTTCGGGCAGTAATTGAAGGTATTTGGGGTCGAGATGGGCTATTCACGGTTCGAATGCGTCCTGGAAGGTGTCATCTTGTAGTTCTCGGGGTGTACATTCCGATTTAAGGGATGTCCCCGTCATCTGTGACGTCATCTGTGACGTCATCAGTGACGTCATCAGTACGAGTAGTAGCGAAAGGGGGCATTTTGGGTGCTATGTAGGGGTGTGTTTGGGGTAGAGATGGGCTATTCACGGTTCGAATGGGTCGTGGAAGGTGTCAAAGTGAAGCTTGTGTGGGTTAGAGTCAGGATGGCGTGTTTTTAAGTGCAAGTCGCGTCAATCTGCGCATGCGCAGTTGGTTGTAGTAAGTAAAGTGGCCATTTTGGGGCAGTACATGAAGGTGTTTGGGGTAGAGAAGGACCATCCTTGGTCCGAATGCGTCGTGTGAGGTGTCATTTTGTTGCTCTCGGGGTGTACATTCCGATTTGAGGGATGTCTGCGTCATCTGTGACGTCGTTGATGACGTCATCGGTACGAGTAGTAGCGAAAGTGGACATTTTGGGGCAGTACAGGAAGGTATTTGGGGTAGGGATGCTTCATCCTCAGTCCGAATGCGTCGTGTGGGGCGTCATTTTGTAGCTCTCGAGGTGTACATTCCGAGTTGAGGCATGTCCGAAGCATCTGTGACGTCATTGTTGACGTCATCAGTAGGAGTAGTAGCGAAAGTGGACATTTTGGGGCAGTGAAGGAAGGTATTCGGAGTAGAGAGGAACCATCCTTTGTCCGAATGCGTCCTGGGAGGTGTCATGTTGTAGCTCTCGGGGTGTAGACCCCAATTTCAGGGATAGACACAGCATCTGTGACGTCATTGGTGACGTCATCAGTGCGAGTAGTAGCGAAAGTGGGCGTTTTTTAGCAGTGAAGGTTGTTACCTGGTGTAGACATGGACCATCCGCGGTGCGAATGCGTCGTGTGAGGTGTCACCTTGTAGCAACGCCCACCAACGCCATTCTGAATGCGTCAACGCCCTGGTGAAATAGCTCAGAAGCTCTGATATTCCATGGAATTGTCACTAATTCTTCGAAATGCAGTGACGCCCTCGACGCCCGTCGTTACACCTTAATACTCTAACATAACGCCATGATATAGACCGGAGAGAGAACAACAAGAGCAACAACAACAACAAGGATGACACATGAGAGAACAACAACAACAAGAAGTTTTTTTCATATAGTTTATTCTCCCAATGTTACATCATACCCACGCTGGGGGAGCCGTGTTGGGTATATTTACAATTCAAGAAGATTCTTATCCAATCAGAGGCCACCATTTGCATGTTTCATATTCGTTCCTGTCCGTTAGATGTA
>JAVTVY010035751.1:0-14877 GCA_036873755.1 Hanleya hanleyi | reverse complement strand
CACGGCGCGTAGGCTATGGGAAATGCGAAATACTGCTAAACAGGAGGCACTGGGCAGACAGCTCCTACTTGATGAATGATTTCAATTATAGTTCAGGCATGAAATATTACTTAATAATGCAATAACAATAAAAATACACCAAGAATAACACTTCCAAGCATTTAAAAATTTAAACGCATTCATTATATTATATTCAGTATGTCTTTATTAGTTTACAAGAAATTAAAAGGCGATCATTGTGCCCACCTATATTCTGTTAAAAGGTCGATGCAAAAATAACGTTAAACCTATGAGTATTCTGTGTTCCGTTATACAATTGCTTTGGCGCGAAGAGGCAACGCCGTAGTCTAACTACGGAGGTGGGCTGATATTTTTTAATTCCGACGACATAAGTTGACACTGGCGAGGCTAGACTATCGAGTATACGCCGATATAATCCTACTACTTCAGCCTCCGGTCTACAGCAGGCATAACATACAGGGGTCTGACCAGGGCCGTTCTGGCCAGTGCCGGCAAGCCACAGCTCGGGTAAGCTTTTGAATACCTACCAACAACCATAAACTCTAGCGGACCGGCACAGACCGCGTTTTTGTTAAACACGCGGCACTGGGCAGACAGCGACTATTACAAGAATGATTTCTATTAAGTTTCTAACATGAAATATGGTTCAATACGGCAGAAATACTTAAAGCCGTTATTTGTTTTTGCTCACGTCATATTCACCGAATATTGTACAAGCTCAGATAAGGATTTTATGCAGAATTCAATGCCGTACTAGATAGACCGGCCTAAGGAAGGACTACTAAGACTCGCGGCCCTGCCCATACTGCACCAGTGTTACCCGTGGGAGGCTTTTGGAAATGAGAAATAATGCTAAACACGACCATAAACACAGTAATCCCACACGGGACTGCCTATACAGCAGTAATCCCACACGGGACTGTCCTATCCAGCATTAATCCCACACCAGACTGTCCTATCCAGCATTAATCCCACACGAGACTCGTCTATCCAGCAGTAATCTCACACTGGACTGCCCTATGCAGCAGTAATCCCACGGCACTGACCTATCCATCCTACATGGGATTAACTTATATGCCAGTAATCCCACATGAGACTGATGTTATTGTCTGTACCAGATAATCTATTCCAGAGAGCATTGTCTGTACCACATCACCTATTTCAGACGTTATTGTTTGCTCTACATGTTTGCTTTCAATACTGCTGCAGTTTCGGCGGATCACCCCGCAAGGCGAGATGTTGGGGTTCTCAGGACGATTGTTCAATCGTGTCTCTGGAAAATGTACAGCCTGAAAATATCATGTTACCAAGGTAAACTGGTACATCGTCCATTTCTCATTTTTGATTATGATTTTAATGAAGTAGTTTCTTGGGATTCTAAAGATAATATCAGACCGCGCCGTTGTGCTGTAATATCTTCAAACACGGACACGCTGAAAATATATCCTATTCGATTATCAAGCGGGGTATTCGAGCAGTTCGTCTTTACAAGGAACTATTGTTCTCGCCAATCATGTTCAGTTGATCTTCTGGGTTTAAGTTGTTTGTTTCTTTCCATTTTAGTGGAACTTACACAACATAGATGTCAACAAGATGAACGAGAAACAGCTCACTGGGCATGTTGGGATGCAGCCACAGGATTGTCTTAAAATGAAGGGAAGTGTCGTAATAATTATTTAGTGTATATGTGTACTCTTCTTTCTTTGATAGGCATTTAGAAGTCTGTGTATATAACACAAGGCTAATCCATGGATAACAACTTCTTTATTGCTGCGGGGCTAACGTTTTGTTGGAGATACTTCCAACTTTTTCAAAGTTAATGAACAACATGGTACACGTGAGAGTATTTATACAAATGAATAACATGCAAAAAATGTCATCAAAATAATCATAGCACAATGGGTGCTCCCGTGAGCTGGTCATGTCCGGTATATAAAGAGTAATCTGAACAGTGAGTAGGTCTATTGTAACCTACTAATCGTCTGAACCACGTAAATACAATGAGTGATCGCAGATTAAATCTGAAGTGGTTGCATAGTTAAAGTTGACAAAAATATTGAAACTAAAATGTGAGGATTATTCAATTGATACGGGATAAACACAGGGATAAATAGCATAACATGTGAGAAGTCTATAAAGGGTAACAGAAAAGATAACGGTGGCGGCGATAATCGCCATCTAAGCTGATAAGTCTGTCGTAGGTACTCTGTACAAACTGTCCACTGTCTCAGTTGATTGCGGGCTTGTCATTGATGTGAATGGCTACCTGTGTAGTCTCTCTCTTTGTTTGGGCAGTCTGGTGGATGTTTTCCCAATTTATCTGGTGTCCTGGATTTTCCCTCAGGTGGTCAGAAATGGCTGAGTTTTCGTTTGTTTTATCGCTGGAGGCCTTGTGTTCCTTTATCCTGACGCATAGGTCGCATAGTTTCTCCAAAAATCTTTCCTGGCAATAGCAGTCAATTTTGTAGATAATTCCCTTGGGCTGGGGAGGGTTGGTTGGTAGTAGACGTCTGTAGCATTAAGGTGGTTTTAAAGAGATTTGCTGCTTGTGCGTACACGTCGATGCCGGTTTGTTCATTTAGGAGTCGTTTGATGCCGTGATTGGTCTGCCCTTTGTATGGAATGGCGAAGAATACAGGGCTGGGGTCTCCAGGAATTTGACTTTGTTGCTGCGGTTGCAGTGTCTTGTTGATGATTCTGTCTACCATGACTTTAGGGTACTTGTTGTGATCGGTGAACACTGTCTTTAGGTGGCTTATTTCACTGGGCAGGCTTTCTATTGAACATATATTTTTGGCTCGTCTGGATGAGGTGGATATGATGCCGGCTTTAACTTGACTTGGGTGATTGGATAGTTAATGGATATATTGTTCGGTGTGGATGGGTTTCCCATACACATTAGTTTTGAGGGTATGGTTCTGCCTGTGGACTAGGACGTCTTTGAAGGGGAGTTTGTTGTCGTCTTTATCTCCATGGTGAATTTCATTCTCGGATGTTGGGCATTCAGGTAGTTGAGAAGAATGGTAGGGTAATCACCGTCTTGAAGAATGGAAAAAAACATCATAAACTTTTCTGTGCCAACACATTGGCTTAATGCGGGCAGTGAGGAGGGCAGTTTCTTCCAGTTCAGTCGTGTATAATTCAGCGATCACCGGTTATAGAGGGGATCCCATAGGTAATCCATGTTCCCGCTCACAGAACCGGTCGCCCCAATGTTAAGTAGGTGGAGTTGATACAGGATTCCACTAATTTCATAATTCTGTCAATAGATAGGGAGGTTTTCATCGTGGGTCGGGATTCTATGACTCTTCTCCTGATGGTGTCCATGGCCCGTTCTCTAGGGAGGTTGATAAAGAGGTCTGCCACACCGTAACTGACCATCCTGCCCCGGTTGGGGATGGGAAGGATTTTTTCACAAAAATTAGTCGAATTTCTAATAAAGGAGTTGGCAGTCTTCTCCATTGGTTCTAGCAGCTGTGTTAGGTGCTGGGCCGTGCTGTAATGTTCAGTGTCTCTACTGCAGACCAACAACCTTATTTTGATAGGGAATGTGGGGATCTTGACTGTGGATCGTGCATGTGGGGATTTGAGGTTGGGATATCGCAAGTGTTTTTGTACAGGGTTTGCCTATTTCTTTGTTTTCTTGTAGTTGTTTCACTAGGTTTCGGTTATCTTTGTCAGTTGTGGAGGTCGGCTCTTTATTTAGGGTCTTGTATGTTGAATTATCTCCCAACATCAACGTAGGTAGTCGAATTTTCCCCCTGGTGTTAACTGTTGTAGGCCTGCCTCTATGTTGGTTATGGAGTGGTCTTTGTTCTTGGGTAGAGTGGTTGGAGTGGTTAGAATGAACTTTAGTTCCTTGGTCAATAGGGATGTTTGGTCTTTTGTGAGGGTTTTCGTGCTAAAGTTAACTACCGTTTTTCTTGGTTGGGTTGTTGTTGGTGCTGGCAGCTAGTGGCTGGGTGGATTTTTGTTCTTTCAGTGCTGTTAACTTTTAAAGCTGGTTGGACTTGATGGTGTCATGGAGATTTCTGTGGCTGTATTCGGCGTGGCTCCTGGTAACCTTGATGCTGGGACATACTTCAACATACAAGACCCTAAATAAAGACAAGACCTCCACAATTGACGATCACCGAGCCCTAGTGAAACAACTACAAGACAACAAAGAAATAGACCAAGCGCTGTACAAAAAACTTCTGACATCTCAACCTCAGCCCCAGTATGCACGAGCCACATTCAAGATCCACAAAAAAAAACAATCAAAGTTAGTTTGTTGGCCTGTAGTAGAGACAATGTGCATTACAGTACTGCCCAGCATCTGACTCCGCTGCTAGCACCACTGGGGAAGACTGCCAACTCCTTTATTAGAGATTCAAATGATTATTTTTTGAAAAAACTCCTTCACATCCCCAACCCGGGCAGGATGGTCAGTTACGATGTGGTAGACCTCTTTACCAACATCTCTCGAGAACGGGCCATGGACACCATCAGGAGAAGAGTCACAGAATCCCGACCCACGATGAAAACCTCCCTAACTGTTGACAGCATTATGAAATTAGTGGAATCCGGTATCAACTCCACCTACTTCACATGGGGCGACCAGTTCTATGAGCATGTGCATGAATTACCTATGGGATCCCCTCTATCCCCGGGGATCACTGAATTATACGTGACTGATCTGGAACTAACTGCCCTCCTCAGTTCCCCATTAAGCCTATGTGTTAGCACAGAAAAGTTGATGTCGGTTTCTCCATTCTTCAAGACGGTGCTGATCCTACCATTCTTCTCAACCACCGGGATGCCCAACATCCGAGAATGAAATTCACCATGAAGATAGAAGGCGACAACTCCCCTTTCTAGACGTCTTGGTCCACAGGCAGAACCATACCCTCATAACCAGTGTTTATAGGCAACCCACCCACACCGACCAACATATCCATTACCCATCCAATCACCCAAGTCAAGTTAAAGTCGGCATCATATCCACCTTAACCAGACGAGCCAAACAATATATGTTCAACAGAAAGACTGCCCAGTGAAATAAGTCACCTAAAGACAGTCTTAACCGATCACAACAAGTACCCTAAAGTCATGGTAGACAGAATCATCAACAAGACACTGCAACCGCAGCAACAAAGTCAAATTTCCCGAGACCCCAGCCCTGTGTTCTTCACCATTTCATACATTGGGCAGACCAGTCGCCACATCAAACGACTTATAAAAGAACAAACCAGCATCGACGTTGTACTCACCAGCAGCAAATCCCATAAAAACCACCTTAATGCCACAGGACGTCTACCGCAAACCGACCCAACGGAATTATCTACAAAACTGACGGCTCTTGTCAGGAAAGTTATGTGGAAGAAACCATGCGACCCCTCAGCCTCAGGATCAAGGAACACAATGCCTCCAGCGATGAGAGAAATAGAAAATCGGTCATTTCTGACTACCTGACGGAAATCCATGACACCAGAAAAATTGAGAAAACATCCACAAACTTACTAGACACGAGACTGAGCAAACAAAGAGAAGACTACAGGAAGCCATTCACATCAAAATATACTACCCGCAATCAACCGAGACAGTGGACAATTTGTACCGAGTGCCTATGACAGCCTTGTCAGCTTAGATGTAGATTATCACCGTGACCGTTCATCTTTTCTATTACCCATTATAGACTTCGCACATGTTATGCTATTTATCCTATGCTATTTATCCATGTGTTTATCCCTTATCAATTGTATAATCCTCGCACATTTTAGTTTTAATATTTTGTCATCTTTAACTATTCAGTCACTTCATATTTAATCGGCAATCACCCATTGTCTATACCTGGTTCAGAGTAGTAGCTTACAATATACCAACTCACTGTTTAGATTACTCTTTATATACCGGACATGACCAGCTCCCGGAGCACCCATTGTGCTATGATTGTTTTGATGACATTTATTGCTTGCTATTCAGTTGTGTAAATACCCTCGTCTGTACCATGTAGTTCATTAGCTTTGAAAAATGTTGATCGTACCTCCAATGAAACGTCCGCTCCACAGCAATAAAGAAGTAGTTATCCATACAATAACCATGAATTATATGTGTTTACTGTTGGACAGATCGCTTAAATGGGATGCTAGCCCATCGCCAGATTCACGTTTGGTATAGGTCTATATTCGTCATATGAAAGAATCTATATGATCTTTCACGAAATAGTTGTAATATAATTGAACTATCGAGAAAACGATTATTGACAGTCACCGACCACTGCAGTCACTGTTCACCAAAATGACTGGGTTACCAACATCTAGGCCTTTTTTAACATTGAATCCCTGTTTAAATGAAGTGGCTATGATATATCCAGGAAAATGATATTAGAATTTGCATCCTGTTTCGAGCTAGCATTATTGATAAATTAACAGAAGTGGCAAGATAATAGGTTTAAAACTCTGTGCGGTAAGCGTGATTGAAGCGTCTTGAATCGACAGATTTTTGTTCTGTAGGTGTGATGCCAAAATATCTTCCATATTCGTGGACAACAAAATACTCTTCCTAAAGATCGATTGAATTTTCCATTGCTATGGGTCCGGTGATCTGCTGCAATAGCTTTATGCCCGTTTAAAAAAGTTTTTGACGCAGCGAATCTTTACAGCCATCAAACTCTCTGCAGAAAATATAGGGTAAAGGAAGAAGGGATTGTTTTTTTGCCTGATAGGGCCGGAACGAATGAAGACATAACACTTGAGTAGTTACTTTCTCTTCCCAATATAGCGCGTCAGTGTTTCAATACCCTTTAAAAATGAAAACAGTTTAAACCCCAATGGACCCCCATGCACGATATGGTTAACAGAACAGCACCGACTCATTGGAATTCACTGGAATTTAATAGGGAAACAGCTTTTTGTAAATGCAACGTTACAGATTTAAAACTGATTTCACCAAAATATTATGTTGATGAAACTAATCACAGCAGCGAATAGTTTTGCAGGAGGAGGTTGTGCAGCTTATCCATTCCAGCGCCAGGACTATTCTGTGAATTGTGGACCAACCAACCGTTATTGTTGAAGGAAGAGGACTATCAACTAAGAAGTGCCAAGGGCTGTGCTGAAGTGTATGAACCAGCCAACCGATGAACTCCGATGATGGGGCCTACCAAACAACCGGAAGAGAATGGCATCTGGTAACCAACCATTACCAGGTATATAGTAACGGGCATTTTGCAATGGTAGCGTATTGTTAATCTTCACATACACGTACCCGAAAGCGCTATTTGTGAGATTCCAACAAATATTCCAACATCTTGGGGTTTTCCAACGAACTTGCATTCTGTCAACCTTGTATGTCCATTCTGATAAGAGTAACTCACGATATTCCTAACTGTTACCAAAAAATGTCTGACCATAATAATTGTTTACATTACAGAACTGACGATCAACCAACCTCAACATAGGACAATGACGCGGTCTACCAGCTACGCTTGCAGTGGCGTGACTCATGCTGAAAATGAATTGTGGACCGGCCGACCAACCACCCACCCTGTAGCACCAATGAGGTCGATCTACCAGCCCATAACGAACCCTTAACATGAATTAGAACAAAATCAATTACGATGAAATGTGATCCGATCAACTTAGGTGACTTGGAAACAGGGATGTTGCATAGCGGTTTTCTGTTCATAATTTATACCTTCAACCTCGAGCCTCTGTCGCCAACCTTGAAACAGGCTGGGGTTTCCATCTTTTAAGTAAAAGGCGTCTGCTGGCATTGTATTTTACACGTTCTGTACAGATTTATGTTCACACGCAAAGATGTCAGTCGTTTTTTTCGTGTGATTATGGACTCGTTAATTGTTATAATAGGATTACCATCGAAGAAGGGAATGATGTAAATCGTTACCAGAATATTTGGACCTCTCCAATGAAAATTTGACACATGAACATGTGTGCTACATTGTTAATTTTAGGATCAAGGAAATGCATTGTGAAAAGATACACCTTGTAGCCCAATACAACGTGTTACAGGAGATATCAGCCATGTTATGGTACATCACCAACATGTGGACCTCTCCAATAAACATTTGACACATGAACATGTTTGCTACATTGTTAATTTTAGGATCAAGGAAATGCATTGTGAAAAGATACACCTTACGTGTTACAGGAGATATCAGCCATGTTATGATATATCACCAACATTTGGACCTCTCCAATGAACATTTGATACATATCTGTTATATTGTTAATGTTAGGATCAAATAAATGCATTGTAAAAAATATACCTTGCAGATCAGTACGTGTTACAGGAGATATCAGCCATATGGGTCGTTGTCTAGTTGTTGATGTCGATTGTTGACTTGAAGAACAGTGTTTGAGGTAATAGGCACCTAGGGATGGAGTTTAGGGTTATGGCTATGTATAGCGGAAGGATTAGTTTTTAGCATTAGTTTCAATCATGTCAGCTGACGGGTAAGGATGGTGGTAGATGTTAGGCTTTATGGATTCGGATTAGCTCTGGGATTAGCTTAGGGATTGACTTAGGGCTTAGCTTAGGGGTCAGCACTTGGGATTCAGTGTTAACAATTTACCTCAATGCCTGACAACGATTCCATGGCAATATCAGTATCACTTTGTAACATTGACCTGTAAAAGTGTCGTGTATGAATCTATTGCCAACATACCTCATGAATCTACTGTACTTGTAGATTGAAATATCACTAATAAATTGGAATAATAAATGTAATACATGTACATTGTCAATCGGATTAGTTTTATCACTAATTCCAATCTGATTTGAGAGGATTGGAATTAGGGACAAGATTCAATATATTACATTGGATTTCAAATTAGTTGGGACAATATTTTACCAATTACCGCTCGTCTTTGTATGCTCAAATCATTGGGCCGATGACATGGACTGTCCCAGGTGGCACGGTGGACGGTGACTTGGCGAAGGTTCAAAGGGAAATGTTTTATTTCTGTTTTTTTCATGCAGAGTTAAGCAGGTGGGAAAATGTTTTAATACAGAACTTCTCCCAAGATACCAACTTGTGATTGTATTGTATTATTGTATTGTATTGTATTATGGTATTATCAACATTATTATTGTATGACCATTAAACTATTGTAATTATTAAAAAACTGTTCTTATGGCATGGCCAATCCCAGGTGGTGCGCCGAGATGGCCGGTCGTCAAGGGGGCTCAGTACTGAAACAGTACATATATTTGTACTGTACAAACCTCCACATGTCCATGGTTTCCCATATATAACATTAAATCAAATAAAATATAAACCCCATAAGTCTACATCCATGCTTTCCCGGAGTTCTTTCAATCGAAATGTTTTATTTCTGGTTTTAATGTAAGGTAAAATAATGTTTCCAAACACAGTACTTATCAACAATATTATTTCAATTCTAAAACCATTGTGTATATTTGCTCCATAAAAAAAATACTCTACAAATCCACGGTTCCAAATAAATAACATAAAATCGACAAAAAATTGTAATTGTTCACACATGCTTAACCAGAGTTTTTCCCATTCAAAGGAAAGGTTTTATTTCTGGTTTTTAATGCAGGGGTAAGTAGACGGGGAATTTGTTTTAATACGCAAAACTTGCCAAAGAAGTTAATGGATTATTACACTGTGTTATGGCATTATCAAAATTATTATTGTATAACCATTGTATAGCTATTGTAATTGTATATTGTATAATTATTATCAAACTGTTATTATTTCATGGCCAGTAGAGCGATGAGATGGCCAGTAATACTTTCTCGTGACGAGGGTTCAATTATAAAACCGTACGTGTATTGTGTATTTGTAATCATAACAAGTTTACAAATCCATGGTTCTCCATAGATAACATCAAATCAAATAAAATATAAATCCCATAATTGTGCACCCATGCTTTTCCATAGCTTTTTTTCTGTTTTTTGTTGTTCAAAGTGAAATGTGTAAATGCACAGAAATTACGATATTAATTTGATTACATTATTGTATTATTGTATCGTCAACGTTATTATTGTATGACCAATAAAATTATTGTAATTATTATTAATCGTTTACTTTTATATGATGGATATCAGTTCACAGTTTGTTCTTGCCCGAGCTTCTGGTCTCTACCCCATGCATCAAGAAGCTCTCGATACCTTCACTGAGTAAAGCAATCTGCTTCTTTCGGAAACCGGTTGTCAAATTCCGTTGCTTCCAAAGCTAAACAAAATGTTTATCACTGGGTGCAAATAAATAGCATAATATAACCCTGCTATTTATGAAAGAGCCCGTTTTGTCACCTCTTGGAAAATCTACAGGTAACAGTTATCATATCTCGTTATTCCTAATATCTGTTACCCTACAAACAGTGGATAATAAGCTTCGTACTGTCGCTGGTATATGGAGGTCTAAGACCACTATTAGTTTACATTGACGGCCATTTTAACCCTATCCGGTCTGGGCGATTTGGATGTACCATAGCCTGGGGAGAGGGTGGAAAGTGCCCCACCCCCGCAATATATTTTCCGCATCGCCAATGTTAGAGGGTTAAAACTTACCACACTATATCTTTCGGTCGAGCTTTACAAGAAAATGTAAAAAAAACACCTGCCAAGATGACCTCACAGCCACGTCATTTTCAGAAGGAACATTTTTTTGACGATTTTTCGGTCAGAATTTTCGGATTTTTTTATGTGTTTTTCTTCGAAAAAGCTGCATGATAAATTAGTAAATAATAATGGTTTATACTTGGTGTAAAAGCGCACAAGAGCGCCTACAATAGCCTGTCTGAGCTCAACAATGCGACTAGACGTGATCCTTTTCAGCTGCACAAAAGCCTCAACAAAAGCCTCAACTATGCGTATCGACCATAATAATCTGATATGAAATAATTTTCAATGCAGAAAAGCAAAACAATTTAAGAAATCTGACAAAAACATCACTTTTCTGGTATACCACATGGCCGCTAATTTGGATTTTCCCATGATCCTCTACTCGGGGGGGGGGTGGGGTGGATGCAAATAGGCTCAAAATGACCCCAATATGATAATCTACAATAACCCGTTGTTTCATCTCTCGTTCCGGAGATGGGAGCTAAAAACCAACAAAGGGGGCGGAAAGTGCTGAAAAGTGTACAAAACTTCACGTGATTGCGATGTCTTCGGTGACGCTAAAAGTAGTACAGAAAGTGCGGCGTCGCTCGGGTGCCCAGTTAGAACAACATATGGTGGGGGAGTAATTGATCGTAGAGATACATGTAGATCATGGAGTGTGTCCAGAGCAGACTTGGTAATTCTCCTTTCGTTGGTAGGGCATGATGGGTCTGTCTAGCATAATATAGTTAATTCTCACCCAGGATAATTTATCGTATAACAGTTTTCAGACCCTTTGTGGGTGGTACTCCCATATCCTCTTCCAAGTGACCCTATACCGTTCATAGATCGTCATGAATGTTTTCCTAATATAAGGGCGCATTTGATTATCCTGGCCGGCGTCCTCGTTTACCACAACGTGGGTTTCAATTCGTGGTCTACACCAGGGGAGCTTCCCACCCTGCACGATATATTTGGATGAGATATACCTCTCTATCGCTCAGACCCTGCGCACCTCAAAAATGTCCACTTTCCATACTACTGCCAGACTGCGCATGAGCAAAATGACGAGAATGGGCTACACATCCATCCAATCCGACGCTAGCACAAGAAAGCTTCAAAATAAGACCTCATATGGCCTAATCGGACCAATATTGGTTTATCTCCTCCCCAAAACACCCATTCAAATACCGTTTTTCTACTGCGCCTGCGCAGATGGACGGCATTTCTACCCACATCCACCCTAATTGTGATGGTAGTTTTGTTCTATATGTTATGGTTTAAAACAGTAACATTGTGAAAAACCTATGATGTGAATCCCGAGTCTTGCTATCACCCTTTGATAGCTACATGTAAGAGAGTGATTTCTGGGCCATTCCAAATGTGACAAGCAATGAATTGTGAGATTTTAAGACTATTTGTAATAACAAGAATTCGGAGTTACTCTAGTTAAATTTATGTTAATGCTGTGTCTGAAATATTGACCAAAATAATCATTGCTATTGTACTGAATGTAAATTATTCAGATACATGATATTTGATATGTTCATCATGGAAAGCATTCGGATATTCGTCCCAATACACTCGGTTACATTTAGGTGACCCACTGCATCACATACCGGTACCCGGGATGCAATTGGACATTTTTATTTTTAGATAAATGTACAATTGTTTTTTTTCTGTGCTTTTGGGTGGTATTGTACTGTACAATGGGGCATCATCCGAACGCATGGCACGAACATATGTAGGAACTCCTGTACGTAACCATGCGGTGACAGGTGATATCTGGGTATATTAGGGCGTTTCCCAAATGGTCACATCCGATTGGTCCCGAAGATCCGACATCGGCACAATCACACACATAGAACGAATACACGCCCCTTCAGACAGCGATGGATTGAAACGATCCCTTGGTTGGCCTCGAAGTGCCTCCATCACAAAAAAACAAAACTCTTTTCCTGTGAACTGCCGCCGATTTTATTTCTTTCGAATATGTTGGGCCGGTTATAATATGATATTTCTTCAGAAAAACAAAACAAAGAAACAATAGTTAAATTGCACAGCTTCGATTTGGTCTCCCGTAGAATCCTCGACGCTCAAGTGAAACGACATGTCTGATGACTAAGATTCCCAGTTCAAAATATTTGAATACGGATAATTTCATTGAGTCGTTGAAATGGCGCGGACATGGGACTTGATGTTTGGGGAAGCTGACGTCGGGTGAAATACACGGAGAATGAAATCAATATGCGCTAAGGGTAGTGTTAACCCTTCTTGGCCTGGGGGGGGGGGAGAAGGGGGGCACTTTCCGCTCTCACTCTGTTGGTTTTTTGCTCGTATCTCCGGAACGACAAACAATTGAGAGCTGAAACTCCGTGACTTTTTAGATTATCATATTGGGGTCATTTTGAGCCTATTTGCATGACCCCCCGAACAGAGGATCATGGGTAAATTCAAAATGGCGGCCATGTGGGGTTAACAGAAAGTGATGTTTTCGTCATATTTCGTCAAATGTTTTGCATTTCTGTACGGAAAAGTGGGCAAAACCTATTTTATTTCATATCAGAATATTATTTACTAATTTATCATGCAGATTTTGCGAAGAAAAAACAAAAATAAAAACTTCGAAGATTTTGACCGAAAAATCGTCCAAAATGCTATTTTTGAAAATGACGTCCTCATGGCGGCCATCTTGGATTTTGTTCACATTTTCTTGTAGAGCTTGACCCAGAGATATAGTATGGTAAGATTCAACTCTCTAGCCTTAACGATAGGGAAAATATATAGGGGGGGCACTTACCGCCCCCCCCCCCGCCCCGGCTGCGGTACACCTCAAATCTCCCAAGCAGATAGGGTTAAGTGAAACATGAAATGCCCTTATCAAACTAAGATGGCAATGAGTTCGCTAAAGATTAAATCCCAACGTTACCCTCGACTCGTCAATTAAGGGGAGGCAACTCCACACGAATTACTCTTCGTTTCCACGATCTTAGCCCAGTGTTCCACATACACGCGTTATGTGATACACATATGTGTGGAAGCTGAGAACTTCAAGGCGACGTTTGAGCTGATTCTGGATATAAAATCTGTGTGTATCACCGTTAGGTCCAGAAATCTTTTGCTCGCCACCTTTAGCACTGGGTCAGAGGGTATGGTGATTCCACTTAAACACAGGAAAATGAGTCACAAAGATAGATAATTTAATTTTGGAGGGCGGGGAGGGGTGAGGGGTGAGGCAAAGGGGTTAAAAACAGTGAAAAAAAATAACCATAGAAGTAAATCCAATATATTTAGGGCGCTTAAGTGAAAAGAAATGAAAACTGAAAACAATACTTTATATTTTCGTTCAATTTCATTTCAAGGTAATGCGAAAAGAAACGAACATCTAAGATACAGGGAAATAAATTGATAACATAAAACAAAGACCTTGTAGGTACGTTAGGCTCAAAACTCTTTGGATTGCACCTTCAACCCTATCTGGCCTCTGCTTTTTGGGAGTTAATAATAAACAATAAACATACCACACTATTCCCTTGGATGGAGCTCTGCCAGAAAATGTAGAATAGTCCAAGATGGCCGTTTTGATGTGACGTCACTTTCAGAAACGACATTTTTTGGTAGATTTTTCGGTCGGATTTTCCGAATTTTTAATTCGTGCAATTTCTTCACAAAAACGGCATGATAAATTAGTAAATATTAATGTGATGTGAAACAAAATAGTTTTGCCCACTTTTCATCGCGGAAAAGCAGAAATTTTGACACCCCACGTGGCCGCCATCTTGATCCTCTTCTCAGGGGGTTATGCGTTAAGCATATAGGCTCAAAATGACCCCAACATGATAAACTATAAAGTCAACGAGTTTCAGCTCTCCATTTTTTGTCCTTTCAGAGATAGCGCAGACAATTTGGTAGGGGGAGGGGGTAGCCATTATGCCCCCCCCCCCCTCAGTCATGTAGGGTTAAGGATGGTTCAGATATCTTCTAACATTATCCATCTTCCTGGCGAATTTTAAGGTGTTTAAAGTGGAGCCTTCATATACCCACAAATCAGCGCTATCTGGACTGAATAGTCAAACCAGGAGGTGAAAATTGCCAGTTTTATCGGTTAAGGGATATTTAGCGCAGGACCGGGGCGTTTAGTGACCTCAGAATAAGCACCCAAGAATGAGTCAGGAAATAATTTTATTAGGAAAATAGCTAGATCAAAAAGTGTTGCATTGAACATTCTGGGGTAAGGAAAATTGAGCGCTGATTCGGAGGGTATAGTTGTCGCACCTGAAA
>JAVTVY010035750.1:0-14659 GCA_036873755.1 Hanleya hanleyi | reverse complement strand
TGACGGGCACAAATGAGGGTGTGTAAGTGACTAAAAAGTGTCAATGGTGGTGGATATGTAGTTGAAAAATAAGAATTGTTATGCATCATCCGGTATACAATATCTTCTGTAATTTGTCTTCACGAATTTTTCACGGAGAGGCTGAGAATTCCTGAACCAACCAATTTTTAGGAATTATATGTTGTATTTCTTCTCCACCTCTTTCATTCTCCTGGATTGGGTGTCCGGGAGAATGAAGATGGGGTGGATTGAACAACTTACTGCTTTTACTCCTTTTGATTGACGGTACATGTGTATATGTTATATTCTTTTGCTTGTTTACATCGTGGCATTATATTACAAGGGGCCTATTTTTCACAAGTCACAAGTAAAGTGGCACACGCCTCCGTCCCATCGCTTGGACTTTCGGTGTTTTTTTTGTGTTTTTTTTTCTTTATTTATTTTTTTTTTCCTTTCGATTTCAAGAGACGGGACCTTTGGAAGAAAAAAAAAGCAGGACAAATGGATTATTAAATACATTGTATGATGTTATATTGGTTCAGTATATTTACAAAACAGATACTTTAATTGCCATGTGCCTTGAATTATATAGTTAGCGGTCGGCGCATACAAATGTATATCTGGGTGGTGTATATAGCAAAGGACGAAGCGATATATGTACATATAGATAATGGATAAAAGCAGTCAGAATTTTATTTGGTATAAATTGCGGCATAACATTGTATGAGGATTGCTGTCTAATTTTTGCTGACCATAATGAATAGCATTTTTGTTTAAAGTTTCTCTGATATATTTTGTTCAAAAAGTTAAAAAAAAAACCGGTTAGTCCCTTGCCATGTGGGCATTGTACGGGGTTCTCTTTGTATAAAATCATGGCAATATGGATATAATACATGCCCAGTGGGAACTCCAGGGCTTACCGAAAAGAAAATAAAAACACAAAACAAACAAAAACAAAAAAGAACAAAACAAAAAAATTCTAAAAGAGGTGCTGGTGACCCTGGCTTTTCATTTCCCTCATAAATGGTTTATAACCATTATAGCTAATGGTTTATGAGATTAAAAAATTAAATTTGAAAAAGTAATTGATATTATTATATGACTGTGTATTTTACTCTTTCCTCATTGACGCTTCGCACGTGACTGTCGATAATTTTTCATATTCACTTCAAAGCGAGTCCAAAAATGTGATATTGACACGGTGTGACGTGTGCGTCATCTCAGTCAATGAGAATAGCCGCCGAATTGGCTGTCGGTTTACACTGTGGCTGAAGCAGGCTAGAGATCGTGGAGAGCAAAACAAAATGCCTACTATATGTTATATTTTAATCGCTTTCACCAACTGAACGAGATTACGAGACGTCTGGGTCATATAATAAAATAATTATAATCTTTTGCTATCGGCCAATGTGTTTTTGTGGACCCGAAAAAACATATTGACGTCATCAAAAAACTGTAATTGTATATTGAGCCACCTTAAAAAGTTCAGAGACAAAGTAGCAAATATGGAACAAAACAGTAATATTTTCAACTCTGTTGGTGACGTGGGATCTAGTGCTTCCAGGCTCATGCGCGTTTGGACTAAGCTGGTTCCCAGTCAGACCTACTTAGAATTTCCAGCACGATGTCAATTTATCCAAGATGAAACCAAAAAGCAATTGTCCTGAAATCTGATGACGTAGGCCAATAAAATCCCACTTCTATCCCTTGATGCAAAGCAGGCCCCCAGCATCCATGACAGTTAAATGGCTGGTGGGGATCTTTTTTCAATTCAATTAGCCTGTCACCTTCCTGATGTAACATGACAACGTAATTGCCACTGGACAGGCACAGTCGGAAGAGCAAGCTTAATTGGGTGTATTGGGTTACATATAGAACTCCACTCCTTGCGGCACATGTACTTTGCGTTGATAATGACAATTTAATAAGCAACACCGTGATCCCAGAAGTATCGCATATTCATGTCTGGTGTGAGACTGAAGGGCCAGCAAAGCCACAATCCAGGGAAACCTACTTGCGCTAAAATTATTCTCACAACATTTATTTTGCGAACTTATTGAACTGTTGCACCGACACCCCGACAAAATACCCTGGCATTGTTAACTCTCGTGAAAAAGCGCATGTGCGTGAACCTGCCCTTCAGTCTCGCGCCCGGCATGAATATGCGTTAATACGCGATACTTCTGGGATTACGATGTGGCTGATTGGTTTCGTGTTACATAAGCGATGTAGTGTTCACGTTGTGAAATACCCACCTTCTAGCCACCATACTTTTGGGTAAAGATCGACTTTTCAGCCACCATACTTGTGACAGTATTAAATTTTCAGTGCTGCTTGTTTTGACAAAGCTGTTGCCGATAATCCATTTCATTACCTTTTAGGTCAGGTACTGTAAAACATCTATGTACATAGTTATTTGCGAGAAACAGTTATATAATTTCAGTCTATATGGTTTTAATTGCATGGTTAAGTAACTGCACTGGATTTGTACTTTGTTCAACCCAAGTATGATGAGGATATTTTAGTTTTTGAGACAGAAGGCGATTCGAGTTGTCATAACTGCACTGAGAATTTGATGGGTCAGCTTACACGTTTAATCTAAACACATTCCTACAGGACGGTATAAAAATGAATGATTGGAGATTTCAAATCAGTTCATTCCATCATAGTCTCCTACTGCCACTAGTCCACAAATTAAATGAAATGTAGTAGCTGGTTCGAAATGCATATATAGTAAAAACTATATCTTCAGAAATTCGAGTTGTGTTGTTCTCCATTTTAAGTCCAGCGAAAACCACTGGCCGGATCGGAGACTTCTGAGAGTTTATTTCACTCGAGAATGTCCACGCCCCATACAAGCCCACTTTCCGTCGGAACCCACAAAATTACAACGTGTCATGTAGATGAATCACGTGATTAGATGAATCACGTGATTGAGAGAGATATAATACGTCATCAGGGTTTGGGACCATTGTCAAATACCTCAACAGAGAAAAAAATTGACCGACCATTAGCATCCTACAGAAACACTGCAGGAAGAATCTCGTACGCACGAACAATCAACAGGAAAACTGTCGAAAGAGTTTTGTGGAGATCGGAAAATACCACTGTCCTTGATGTTGTAAAGTCTTCACAACACGAGAAGGAAACATCCTCGTCAAGTCATCATTGTCCTGGTCCGAAAAGGAAGTCTTCACAACACGAGAAGAAAACATCCTCGTCAAGTCATCATTGTCCTGGTCCTAAGAGGAATTTGGACGGCTTGGAAGAAGCCTTGGTCCGACGGACTGTCCATAATGACTACCGCCAAAACAACTTTGTGAGACTTCGATGCTTGACGAAGACTCTGAAGGAGAATGATTTAACCATTAGCGTCGCTACTGTCCATCGGACCCTGAGAAGACTTGGTTTCAGGGAAAAACCATGAAAGTTATTATCATATATATTGCATATATGAACACTAATAAGTAACTAATCATGCAAAAACACAAAGGCATATATTATATTCATATATAAGCGAAACTCATTTGGCCGTTTGTGGAGACAAAAAAAAATTAAAAATTATGTACAAAATGCGTACATTGTACAAAAGATATACCCAAGTTTTACTGATCAACGATACGGATTTGATATTTTTGGAACATCCTTATGTCTTTCCCGCATCACTGAAAACTGTTTCCCGCTTCTATCTTGAAGGAAACTAGTCCATTTTTATGTATACTGTGATTTGTTTTTTTTGAATTGGGTGCTAATAGAGAGAGAGAGAGAGAGAGAGTTAAGGTTTAACGTCGCGTTCAGCACTATTTCAGCTATATAGCGACGATCAAGCAAAATTCTAAGTACTCAAGCCAATAATCTATACAGTTGATAAGAATATGTTTCAATGTGTGATCTTCGTGGCATGGAATACACCTTGGGACTGGCTCTTTTTTTAGTAAATGTTCGTGAGTTAATCGTGTATGGCCGATTCTACATCGCTTGATCATGGCTTGATCGAAACGTTTCTGGCTGTTCAGATGAGTATAGCCCACAGTTTTTTGAACTCATGATGTTTATTATTATTCACGGCATCCCATAAAGATTGAAACAGCCCTCTCACGCAGTTACAGATAGAGGGTCTGAACTTCACTATATGGGATTCCAACAGGATTAACCTCATCATCTAGTGTTGCCTTGGTCACTCTATCAGCCTCAGTATTAACGTTGATGCCAACGTGACTAGGCAGCACACAAAACACAATATCAGTCTCTTGATCAAATCTACAGTCATATTCCAATATAGAGGAATAGTCACACCAATGCGTCGATATTGGCATGGAATCCAGTGTTTAACAATTAAATAATCGTGCTCTTGGCAACTAAAATAATAATTGAATTATTACCATGTGCATGACGGATTATTATTACCATGTATCTATCATTTTAATGTATATGTCTAGTAACCAGGATGACCATCTACGCTTTCTATAGACATGCGGAACAAAAGGTCAATCCTGGGTGTACTGCCCTTTCTCTACTACTAACGACTAGAATATATTTCTGACGTTAAACAATGAAGAAAATTTCATATTACTGTTAAGTCTCACATTTCAAGCATACCGTAGCTCATTTCCCGGGAGTATTTGGAGCCATCTTTTCTTACAGAAAGCTGTGAAATTCCACAAAGTACATGCATCTCTCTGTAATTCGTGTCTTTTTATTAGTTTAGGCAACTACAAGTTTTAGTACAATCTATATGGCAAAAAATGATGGAATTTATCTATCACGCAGATATGTATTGTAAGTTAATACGCTTGTTGCCCTTCAATAATAGCAAATTATATTCGGCTTGCATTATAACACACTTTAGCCTTGTCTGTCCGTATATCGTTTCTGTTTTAATTCGTTTCAAAACAAGGAGACAGAAAGAGAGATTTAAGGTTTAACATCGCGTTCAGCGATATTTCATCTACACTGTTATGAGAAAGGGTGGGATACGGGTGGAAATTTCCACCCTAGGGTGATTTCACTGATTTCAATCCAAGCAGGAGATGAGGTGGGAATATCCACCCTCAGTATTTCCACATTTTGTCTTTGAATTACCTCCTTAACGTTTGAATGCATCAATCACTTAATAAGTTATGGTGTATTCCACAGCGAGTGCATAAAAATGCCAATCATTGAAGGATTATTTTTCTCCGCGTAGCAACGCGGTACGCGCTGTGATACAAGGTAGTTATCAGTGCGGATTTCCGACCTTTTTTCAGCAGACGAAGTTCAAGCTTGAAGAGAGATATTTGCTACGGTAAGAATCAGGCGTCATCCTTCTCAGTTATGGATTGTAGTAATTATTGTATTGTTGCTTGAGTAACTTGATCAGTTGTTGAATTTAAAATAATTTTGTTATCAGGTGTTTTGGGAGCGAGAACTGTTCTGATGATGGTTGAAAATCTCATCGAGGCCGCGAGCGTTTCCAGGATGTTGTTCGTTCTGTTCTAGGAGCCCGACGTATTATCTATAGGCTATGTTTATGTTTGGGAATATTGTTATTCTCTAGTCGTTGTGGAGGTGCCTCAAGAAAAGTTTTTCCACGATTCAATGTGGAACAAAATCTATGTAGCGGCGGTATATGCGTGTCAAGTGGATATTTCCACCACCTGTCGTTTGGAGAATTACCATCAGAGTTATTCCTCTTAGGTGTGCTCTTCTGCCTTGACCATGTTTTCGTGTTGTGAGCGAAGTGACTCGTTCGTTGTCTGCTTGTTTCAGTGGTCCATGTCCCCCAGAAACCGACGGGGATCACAAAACTCTCATCACCGTGAATGATTTCTGGCCGCAAATGAAATGCCATCATGCCTGATCCATTTTTGGTTCCAACACTATGATGAGAAGGTCATAGTCTTCGAAGTTTTCAGTTGAGTTTTTGTGGGCTTAGCCTTAGGCCTAGCCTGAGCATACCCATTTTTTGGCGGGGGGGGGATATTGTGGTTGAAAGTGTCACGTTTTTTTTGGCTCTTCCTCCGATAGCTTTTTAAATGCGATACGGTTTTGTTCGTATTTCGGAGCAAAACTGTCGTGGAAATTTCCAGGTCAGAGCAAAGGACTAATTGGGATATATATCCCACTTGGGATATTAAATCCAAATTTGGATATTGAACTATATCCTATTTGCGATATTTTCACCGATTTTCATACTAAACGGCAATGGTGAATTTCGCGGCATCTAAACTACAAAAACAAGATAGAATCTACTTCACAAAAGTGCCAGTATACGTTTGGTATAATTTTGCTGACTTTTTCTCGCCGACATTATTCTCTACGCAATTGCAATTACGTGCAATACAGTATACTTTTTTATGTTATCACTAACCACTGTTGTATGTCTTTATACGAACAGGAGAACTAGCAAAATATGCCAACTTGAAAATATGGAAGTATGAAAAAAATATCCAAATTGGAATATTTTATCTCTATTGTGATATCCCAGTCCTTTTCCCTGATCTGTTGTAGCCCACACAATTCGCCTCGAGGTAAATGCCGTGGCACAAGCAATGTTTAACATGGTGTTAAATAGGAATTATTTTAATATGACATTATTTTTGCCGAGGTGAGTTTTACAAATTGTGTGGGGTGTTGTTGGATGGTTTGAGAATGAGATGGAGTACGTATCAACCTTATAACTGTATAAACAAAACCTCAAATTAGCTCTCCCCCCGCCAAGTGAATGGTGCAGTACAAATCGACCACAGGTACTCCTGCAGAATGTACATACAATCAGTAAAGGCCATAACTCACTTGATTGGTAATTGTTTTAGCATGACCAGCCCTCATCTATATTTTGTGGGAAAATAATTAGAATAGATGAGGGATTTGCATTTTTATGAGTAAAACTTACTCACATTTTCTTCATATTCGCATACAATTGGTTTGCAATTTAGTAATTATTAATAAATAATCATAGCATCTAGCATGTGACAGTGTATTTAAAAAATCAAGGTCATGCTAAACAACCAATCAAGTGATATTGGCACTGCCTAAATGCAGATATCAAATTGAAGGGGGGGGGGGAGGCTGGAATATACATACATTATACATGAATTGAGAGGGACATACAACTGTAATGTCATGGTGAATGGTTTAATAACTTCATTCTCCCCTCAGGATTACCATCATTATTTGTATTAACATGTATTTAACGCTGTACCTGTGTGAATATATGATAACCTTTGACGGGTCCTCTGGGGAAAATATCACAGAACAGGCCTGGAGGAGGGAGCTGATACAAGTCATATATTAGGTCTATATGTCTGCCTCTCCTTCCCCCTAGTCCCACCCGAGCCAAAGGGTTCAAAATTTACACCTGTCCTGGACATGTAGTTTTTGCAAAAATGTATGCAAGAAGCATGGCCTTCAGCAACATGCATTCCCATTGGAATATTTTATTCGACCCTCCTCTTCTTCGCTGGATACCTAGATTAGAAGATTATCATTGATGACATCAAAATTTCTTTATTCAGGTTCCCTTCAGAAGAGATTGAATTTGATTGATTGCTACCTGTCATTGTGCACTGTCATGCCCATCGGGAACCCTTGGCTGTATGTTTCCCTATGGCTGTTGAAGGTTCCCTGATACGGCATATCACGATACACCGGTTCTCGTAAAATCACCGAAGTTAAGCAACTTTGAGCCCGGTCAAGAATTGGATGGGTGACCTCGTGCTGTACTGCTGGGCTGATAACTGTCCAGGGTGATAGGAACTGAGGGCGATAATAGTTGCTACGCTAATGACGCACCAGCGGTGACATCTGGGAAAGTTAATAGTACCCACTGTCAATTAGACACTGCTATATAAACTCTCTCGCGGTAGCACATAGGGCCCGCAAGTCATCTCTCGGGTACACACTTAAATCATATCAAAGTATCCTGTGGCGTTAGTCACACTGCCATGTGTATTATACCCCTCCCCTTATTTAGTGCTGGTATTTTTGTTCAGTGATTGTATTATACTACAACCATAAGTGCTCTCATCAGTTGATAGGCCATGGGATTCATAGAAAAAGAGTACAGAAAATGTTGGAGTGCTGGGGGGGAAGTTTTCATATATTTTATTATCCCCAATGTACGACATAACATTGGGGATAATAAAATATATGAAAACTTGTGAACGTGTTGATCTCTCTCTTTTTCTCAGATATCGAAGGGCGTTGAAACGGGCGCTTTTGCGGGATAATAAAATATATGAAAACTTGTGAATATGCTGATCTCTCTCTTTTTCTCAGATATCGAAGGGCGTTGAAACGGGCGTTTGTGGGCGCTTGCGGGCGTTTGCGGGGGCTTTTGCGGGATAATAAAATATATGAAAACTTGTGAATATGCTGATCTCCCTCTTTTTCTCAGATATCGAAGGGCGTTGAAACGGGCGGTTGCGGGCGTTGCAGGCGCGTTTGCGGGCGTTGCGGGCGCAAACGCCCGCTACTACCGGACGTTAGTGGAGATGAGGGATGCTAGCGCCTTACGTGAAGGGAGAGAGATATGTCAAAGCATTACGCCGTGAAGGCTTATTAACCAATCGGATAGGACCCCATCCATGCGCAGCGTGAGTTCCTATCGGTGTATAGATGGCGCTGCGACAATCATTCATAAATACAACCCTATTAGAAAGACTAACTCACTTCATTTTTGTCGCTCAGCTCCACATGTCTTATTCTTACTCAGAGTGTCACCGATCGTTCACCAGGTACCACGATATGATCAGACATAGGAAGAATATTCATGGGTATGAAGACACCGACGAGGTCTCTGATGTAGACAGTGAGAGTCTACGCGATGATACGGATACTGTGAGCTCATCATCTGGCGATGACAGTGATGAAAACTCATGCTCTGATGCGGACAGCACTAGCTCATCCGAGAAAAGCGAAAGTTTGGGTGATTCAGACACGGACGAAGGGGAGCCGTCATTTTGGGATCGCATTGTGGACAAGGCTATTGACGCACACGCCGCTGCTATCCAGGCAGATGGACAGGATGAAGAGACTTTACAGATGGCCTATATCAACATGCAACCACAAATTATAAAATCTGCAATGGCTCTGTATGAAAACTATACCTCGATTCCTCTTGAAATGAAAAGTGATCGTAACCACAGGGCCATCATGAAAACAAAGAGCTACTTAGAAGAGGATATGGGTTTACCTCCAAGAGAGGCCCTAAAAAACGCCATCAAGATGCGGAAACAGCTCTTCAAGGACATGTTGCCCACGGACTTTCCCGGATTGGCAGATAGCGAGTCTGATTAGGACTTGGTACACCGAATAATAATGATCAGAAAAAACAAACTGGCGGTGATTTAAGAAGCTCACTGTCGAATGCTGAAATAAAGAAATAAAGCGAAAAGATGATGACGACCGAAGTTGAACTTCAAGAATTCACGAACACTGACAAGAGCTTGATTAAAACTGATATCACTCCAACGTTATGAATTGTAAACATACCCATAGCGGCCCCCAGCTTGGGTACGGCATAACATTGGGGATAATAAAATATATCAAAACTTGTGAACGTGTTGATCTCTCTCTTTTTCTCAGATATCGAAGGGCGTTGAAACGGGCGCTTGCGGGCGTTTGCGGGCGCCTTTGCGGGCGCTTGCGCGCGTTGCGGGCGCTTTTGCGGACGCTACGCCTCGTCGGAACACGATAGAAATAGTCATCATATCGTGAGCGATCATTACCAATGCTCACCGTGTGTGTTTACTGTATTGTATTGTAAAACAATGCTATAGAGTGTTGGTGACTTGTAAAACAATGCTAGTGTGCTGGTGACTTGCACAATAGTGTAAGTTGTCGGATAAATAACACGTTCGATTGAGAGGCCATAATTTTAGCGACGCTAATACGGTAAAAATTTATCTTTGATTTTGTCAAATTATGTTATATGAGTTTATCGAATTTCTTGAAATAATTGTGGTAGAAAGAGTGTTAAACGTTTCTTTTATTCTCACAGTAACGCGGCCAGAGAGACAGGTGCATAGCTAATAGTTGGCCTATTTTAGTCCACGACAACATAGTTCAATTTTCTCCCTTGTGCAGAGACAATGCTAGGGACACCGAATAAAGGTCTTTTGAATGGTATTGATGTCAATATCGACGCATAATATATCACTATTTGAACTTAATGGACCGGTGCGCACAGAGAATGACAATAGATGGGCGTTCATGTGTGATAATACGTTAAATGTACAAGGTCGGACAGGTGACTACCGTGTGCATCTACAAACGCACTGCGCTAGGTTAAGCTTAATCACCGGACTCTAGTTTCCCCGTGTAGACGTGGGACAATACCGACGCGCTCATGTGTGACAATGGTTTAGAATTCGTTAGAGCTTTTGATTGTTAACGTTGTACGCAAAGACCGTGTATTTTTTTTAATGTTCACTACAGAGTGTTATCGCCATTAGACGGTTTGACTAATAAATTCTAAACGAGGAATGACCGTGCGTATATTATTTGACAGAAATTTACGTCCATATTTATATATATTTAAGGCCTAATAATTAACAAACCTCGATTATCGAACTGTTTTAGACTAAGAAAATTCAAGTGTTTCTGAAAGAATGTCGTTTCCATGTATACCGGCGCGTATCAAAGGGGGACCGTTTGCGAAAGTGCAATGGACCGGTGCGTCCATAGAAGGACAATAGATGTGCGCTCGGCTGTGACATTCCGAGGTACATAATTTAACTCGCACGGTCAGTTAGCTATACATGTCATTTGCTCTAATACAATGTGTTGTGTTAGTTGGGGTCCTAATATGTTAGGACTCATTTGTAAACTCACAGACACATCTGAGCCTGTCCAGCTCAGTAGGCCCCGTCACATGTATTATTACGAACGTGAAACCTGTAGTATGAATATTAATATCTGGTCACGTGTCGGTGGAATCGATGGCAGCATGCAGGACGGTTAAACACTCCCGAAATTTATTGAACTTTATCGACGATTCCGTCATCCATCCTGCATCGACATTCCGTCCAAAGAGACTGTTATATTCCCGTAATACGTGTATGTGTTGTTCTTTTCGCGTCATGGAGAATAGAACGACCATCGGTCCTGTCTTTTCATCAGGTCGTCTGTCGCCCGCCAAGAATGATGTCGCCAGCGTTTGACTCGAACTTTACCAAGAAACGTTGGGCGCCTATCGACGTGAAGGCCCGCTGACTCACCACAATATTGTACGTTTCGACTGATTCTCAATATGCCCAATCATGGGGAGTTATGGGAGCAACTTATTGTGATTTATGAAAGATCGGAGCGGGTCGAAAAACATGAGGTTTTTTCCACCGGAAGTTACATTTGTTCGCGCACATTTGGTTGCGCAGGCATTCTCCGCACATGCGTGCTGGTGTTACAAGACATCGTCAATGCTGAAGCCAATACGGCTCGGTGACAACCCATGCTCGTGCTCGGAAGCATGCTGGCGAAGTCATGTCAGTCCACGGTTTCGGATAACAACAACAACAACACGGACGTTCCGTGGGTTACCAGAAATAGACAGACCAGAACCTGCTGTGACCTTCAGGACAATCTGCCCAGATATCATGTGTAAATAGTAATTGCTGGTCCTAAGAATATAGACCTCAGAACTTGACAACTCGTATGTTGATCACTCATCTTCCTTTTGCGTATTACAACATTATGCTTGTGAAAGGGAAGCTAGTTGTCACGGTGGTATGCAACGTCATGTGTTTCGCCAGTACAAGTCTGATATAAGTTCCACCCATGATTTGAAAGCAACAGAAGTACTGAAGTGGCCTCCAAGTGTTTACGAAGTCACGATTCCAATAACAGTGTACATCCTCTCGGTAATAGTGCAACCCAGGAATTATGTGCGTTATTCATATCGTGGCAGTGCTTTATAGTCAGATGGCATGCAGAGTATCAGTTGAAGAGGCAGTTTGGGAGCGGCCATATGTACTCGGATGTGTTTGGAGCTGGTATGCCTCTGTTAGCCATTGTAACAACAAGTTCTACAGTGCGGTTGAAACAGTCGTGATGTCCTTGCTCAAGTCTCTCCTTTCGTCATCAGCCGATAACCTAATGACAGACTGCCTATATGTGGCCCTCTGTGGTCATGTCAAGAAAGTACTCTGCATTAACTTTAAAAGGGCTATATTTATCTATCTTCCAGAGCTATTTACACGTCACAGAAGTAGAGTATAACCAGCTTGCCTATCTTGTTAGTCACCATTCCGATGTGTTGTCACTTACGTTAGAGAACATGTGTTTTGTTTCAAATGCCACATGCAACTCAGAACTGCGCTTGGCACTTTTCTGTTCAATCTCATTAATTTGGCAGGTGCAAATCTGTTGTCAGTTATAGATGAGGCTTCATGACGTGTAATTATTTCAGCCTCGTTTTGCTCTGCAGAGCGCTGACTAGCCCATGCTTGTATTTGTTGAGTTTCTATCGTAGGTGTCGCTGGTGTGACGTCACCCAGTGACATCTCTGTGCAGAGGTTGAGTTATCTGTTTCCAGGACATGTCGGGCAGAAATTGCCTTGACCAGTTGTGCAACTGATTCCTTTTAATTTCAGATTATTTTGATTAGGCAGTGGCAATGCTTTGAAGCTTGAACGTCTCATATTAATTCCGGATTGTTGTAATGTTATAAGAATTGTATACTGACTTCAATCATGACCGTCAAACTCTTCTTTTCTTTTCTGATACTCCTGCACCGGTATTATTCTTGTTCTTTTACGTCGTTCTGATGTTTAGGTCCATTCCAATTTCGCGCTTGGCCACTTGTTTGCAGTAGCATTAATTGAGAACTCTTCAAAACATGATCAATGCTATTTGTTTTAAGCCACCGATTAACCGATTGTATGCTCCTTATTTTCATGTACAGAGGCCTATTCGGCCATGTATCTGATGTCATGTCCGATCATAAGCAGTATTGTTCGATTTGCATCGCATGAGTAATTGTCCATAGCCGTGCTTTAACTCCTTTACAAGGATACCATTGAACCGCGCTTTGCTCTGGTTAATATTAACGATGTACATGCACATTAATGTATTTACTCACACTATATGGGACGTCACAAATCAGATAGCAATTGTACTCTGTCCCATTTATTTTATACCGGAGCCCTGCATCGAAGGATCATTCCTCAATATGGATACTCAGGTGATGACGATATGTGGAGTAGTGCGTCGCATTCGGACGGTCGAATTTCGATCAATGAACATTCCTATGAGTACACGGTAGTGTAGCAGATCGACTAGTTTCGCAAAGCCTGTACATATCGTAGACGAGCATTTTTTTTGTGCTTCACCCCTATATTTCGATGGTGATTAGTTATGAACCAAGACTTGCCGTTTAGACAGTTTATTGATCCTTATATAGTTGTGCGCCATATCCATTTGGTCACCTTTAATGCTCCCTTGATCAACGATATTAGTTTGAGCTTTATAACCATGTCACCAGGCAGTATAGTTTTTCTTTGCTCATTTCTTGCACTATTGTCTGTTTTTTAACCTACATCTAATGAGCGTAGTATGTGTTAAATGTATAAATGTGATTTTATCTTTGACTATTTCCCATAGAGTTAACACCACTGTGTAGCACAAGGGGTAATGCATTTCATTTGGAAGCAGCCACTAGTTGTATGCCAGCTATTTGTTTTAAAAACACCGATTAACCGATAGTATGCTTCTAATTTTCATGTACACAGGCCTATGCGGCCATTGTATCTGATGTCATGTCCGACCATAAGCAGTACTGTTCGATTTGGATCGCATGAGTAATTGTCCATAGCCTTGCATTAACTCCTTTAGTTTACAAGGATACCATTGAACCGTGCTTTACTCTGGTTAATTTTAGCGATGTATATGCACATTAATGTATTTACTCACAACTATGTCACAAACAGATAGCAATTGTACTCCGTCCCATTTATTTCATAACCGGAGCCCTGCATCGAAGGAGCATTCTCTTATGGATACTCAGGTGATGACGCTCATTATGACCTGTCATGCCTGTGCAATATTTTGTTAGATATAATTCTAATCAATGATTAGTTCCATCGTCACATTCATGTGTAGCATACGGATTATTTCGTAGAGTCCTGAATTTTGTCGGAGAGTGAAAGGAGTGGTGCTTCATCCCTAGAAGTGTAAAGGTGTTCTTTGTTAACGTTGCCTGCGAGTTTTGATCAATGAACATTCCTACGAGTACACGGTAGTGTAGCAGATCGACTAGTTTCGCAAATCCTGTACATATCGTATTTCGAAGGTGATTAGTTATGAACCAAGACTTGCCATTTAAACAGTTGTGCGCCATATCCATTTGGTCACCTTTAATGCTCCCTTGATCAACGATATAATAGCTTGAGCTTTATAACCATGTCTCCAGGCAGTATAGTTTTTCTTTGCTCATTTCTTGCACTATTGTCTGTTTTTGTAGCATACATCTAATGAGCGTAGTATGTGTTAACTGTATAAATGTGATTTTATCTTGACTATTTCCCATAGAGTAATCACCACTGTGTAGCACAAGGGGTAATGCATTTCATTTGGAAGCAGCCACTAGTTGTATCCCAGCTATTTGTTTTAAAACCACCGATTAACCGATTGTATGCTTCTAATTTTCATGTACACAGGCCTATGCGGCCATGTATCTGAT
>JAVTVY010035749.1:0-14854 GCA_036873755.1 Hanleya hanleyi | reverse complement strand
CCTGGTGGCCATATTCGATTTTCGAATCGGACCAAAAAAGGTATCTTGCATAACTAGACCCCAAGGGGAACCTGTGTACCAAATTTGAGAAAGATCCATGCAGTAGTTCCTGAGAAATCGCGATAACAAGGTTTCATGGGGAAATCCAAGATGGCTGCCTGGTGGCCATATTGATTTTCGAATCGGACCAGAAAAGGTATCTTGCACAACTAGACCCCAAGGGGAACCTGTGTACCAAATTTGAGAAAGATCCATGCAGTAGTTCCTGAGAAATTGAGATAACAAAGTTTCATGAGGAAATCCAAGATGGCTGCCTGGTGGCCATATTGGATTTTCGAATCGGACCAGTAAAGGTATCTTGCACAACCAGACCCCAAGGGGAACCTGTGTACCAAATTTGAGAAAGATCCATGCAGTACTTCCTGAGAAATCGCGATAACAAGAATTGTTTACGGACGGACGGACGACGGGCGGACTGACGGACGACGGACAAAAAGCGATTTGAACAGCCCACCATCTGGTGATGGTGGGCTAAAAATAAATGAATACCAAAGTGTCATGTGAATGACTGATCAGATTGATCTCAGAACTCTAAGATCACAACAGCGACTCTTGCTACACTCTCCTACATGTTAACAATCCGAACAAGTTAAAGATGTAATCAGCCTCAAAATCGATGGATTTCGTAAACTCTCTCCCATCTGTTGTTCAGCAATGAAGTTTGCTAAAGCATCATAGGTATTATATTTGATGATAGTGGGATTGCCATATACAACGAATGCAAGAATATCTTGTCAGCAAAATTTTGATACTCCGCCCGCTTCGACGGGTTTTCTGTTTCGCCATTGAATATGTGCTGTATGTGGAAAGGAAAATGACGTCAATCTGTGACGTGTGAGTGACGTAGCAACGCTCACGAATCTGAATGCTGAACAGCTGCAGCCATGGAATAACGCCATGGCTCGTGCCTAAGGTTCGGTAGAGTGGCAGAGCATATGTAGGTAGAATGTGACACACGTGTAAACGCTTGTTGACACGGCCGTCGAAAAATGTTGCGAAAAATGCCATGCCGTTTATGTTTAAAGACAAATTCCTTCTATTTTCTTGTGAATGGTGGAAACAAGTTTAGTTGGTTATGGTCAAATGTTTTTTATTTTGTACGTGTTGTAACATATGTCACTTTCGCGAAGTTTGGGAGAGATCGATTCCAGCCTAGATTTGAGTGAGTGAATAGAATTTAACGTCGCTTTCGGCGAACCAACTAAGCACCACCCAGCCCAGTTGTGTTCCTGCTACTTCAAAGAAGAAATCTTTGAAGCAGCATGAAACCAGACACCCTCCATCCACCCTATAAAACACCGAGGACAGCGCACAAGACACAGACAGGACGCGCTTACAAGGTGCAATAAAGACAAGTGATATTACAGTGCTAGACATCACGTTATCAAGTTCCTGTTGCTTCTCAGTAAAGTTTACATTTTGGGCCATAAATGATACAAATCTTACCTATGAAAGGCACAAAGTAGGGGAAGTTTCTGCTGTTCTGCCAACTCATAGCATTGTTTAGTTGTCAAAACATCAGTGGCAACAGGCTTCTCACATAACACAGCTTTGCCTGAAATATAAGACCACGAATGAAGGCATATTAATTCCGGTATACGCCTATCAGAATAACATTGTTCAGAATAACATTGTTTGTTGATGATTTTAACAAGTTCCACAGGAGTATAATGTATGTATACCTCTTACTATTACTGAGACGTACTGTGCCTGATCACAACTCTCAATAAATAAAGTATCAAGATATCAAAAATTATTTATATATATTTTTTATATATAAAAAATAGATATTTCGATATCGAAAAAGAACTTTGATATCAAAAACAAATGAATCAATATCAAAACTGTGCACGTTTACTCATGATATAAAAAAGTTTTGGTATTTATTCATTGATTTTTTCATATGAAAAATAGATTTTTTGATATCGAAAAAAAGAATCTCTATATAAAAAATAAATGATTCAATAATCAATACCAAAACAGCGCACATTTTCTTGCTAAAAAAGGTATTTTTTTTTAAATATTATTTTAATATAATTTTTTTTTTATATCGAAAAAAGAATTTTGATATAAACAAGAGCTGAGTCTGAACTCAAAATACGCCCGAAGAACATATCAGTCTGAACAGGTGTGAACATATCAGTCTGATCAGGTGGAACAGTGAATTGAAAACTTTCAGCACTGTATGGATTTACATGTGATAGTTAGTGGTGACACATCATCTCCCCGTAATGCACCGACCTAGCTACCAAACTTCAGAGCAGTAGCTTGAAAAGTGTGCGATATACAGTCCGGAAACGAGAGAAACTACCTTTACAATGGCTGAGATAAAGAGGGTGTGTCTGGTTGCCATAGAAATGGCCCACATGAGCAGAAGCAATGCATGACACGTCGTCTCCCCCCAATGCACCTACCTGCCAAACTTCAGATCTGTAGTTTGATAAGTGTGCGATACACAGTGCGGATACGAGTGAAGCTACATTTAGAATGACTGAGATAAAGAGCTTGTGTCTGGTTGCCATGGAAACGGCCCAAATGAGCGAAAGCAACGCGCGACACGTTGTCTCCCCCTAATGCACCTACCTACCAAATTTCAGATCAGTAGCTTGAAAAGTGTGCAATATTCAGCCCGGACATGAAACGGAGACGGATAGCGCCATCCCATAACATGTCCGCTTTTTCAGCGGGCGTATAAAAATAAATGAATAAATACCAAAAATGGCTTGCTAAATAATTAGTGCTTGGTGACATGCCACAAGTTTGTAAATCCTCACACTTCACTGATGAACTGATACATACAGATTTTCAAACTTTCAACACAATAAATACTGGTTTACCAGTACAAATGAACAAGCTGTTGAGCAGTTTTGAGAAAGTAAACAAGAGAGAGCTAGAGCTTGTGCAGTGAGTGAGTGATAACTCAAACCAAATAAAACCGTACCTACAAATTGAGTGATGACATACCAGCTTTTAGTGATTCTTCAATGATTGGTGCATGGGTGTCTGAGGGGGAACAGATGATGACTGCCTGCACACTAAAATAAAGAAAGAGAAAAATGGTCAAAAGTCTGGCACTATCTGGTTAGAAATCATGATGGAATTATGGCCATACATGTAATAGTTTGGTTATCCACCAGGCGGTATATGCATCGTCTTGCCATTCTATATAAAATAGTTAATGGTATGGCCCCTTTAGCATTGAATAGACACAAAAGCCGAACTTTTCAAGTCCCCCACCCCCCACCCTCCAACATTAAAAATAGTGATTTGGCTAGGAAGCCCATGTACATGTAATCCTCAACACAGAAGGCAATCTCACGCGAGATCCTGTGGCCATGTACCCACATACCAAATTTGTCCTCGAAGGAAATTTTGACTTGGCCCTCGGGTGGATCGGCATGAGAGCAATCCCATGCGAGATCTTAAGGCATGGTTCATGTACCCACATCGCAAATTTTGAAAGAACCTTTTTCAGAAGTTGTTGTCCAGATATGAAAATTTTAACTTGGTCTCCACCTATAGGTTTATTGGCATTAAAAACAATCGTAATTAGTGAGATCCTGAGGCAAGGTACTGGTACCCACTTACCAAATTTGAAAAGAGTCCATATTGTAACCAGAAATCTAGTCGGTCGGACAGATGGACCCCAGGCATCAGGGGACAATGAATGTTAAACTTATACATGTCACCATGTACTGCATGTAGTTGTTTTGTGTGGATGCTCCTTGGTCTTCTGCCTTCATTTAGAACAAAACTGACAGCTAGCTATGGAGGCAATGAGGAAAGCACACAGTTATCTGCCCCTGAATCAGCAGTATCTATCAGATCATAGTGATGCACTATAATGGGAATATACTACTAAACACTAATATATAGATATCTTCATGCTAATGACAGACTAGCTGTCAAATGACTACCGTAAACGGGGGTGTATTCGGATGGTTTTGAAGGTTTTTCTCATCAACACATTTCATTTTTCTACAGAATGTAATCATATCTAGCACAAATATTTAACGAGGTTCCACGTATAAGCTCTTAAAATTTACTCCATATTGGATGAGTATTCATTTAGCTAATTAAGTATAAATCGTCCGAATTCACCTCAGTTGTTGGAGTCTTTTTGGACAAGCACAAATTATGCGACGTCGAGCGAAAACATGCCTTCTGTGTGGCATATTCCGACACCCAGACGCTAAATAAAACCACTAGTCATTTTTGTCTCATTTCCGGGGATTCCATGGCCTAGGAGTAAATTCGAAAATGGAGTAAAGGGAGATAACTCTTAGTATCATGCAATATTATATTAATCAGCTTTAATTTGGTATGTGGGTTCACGATTTGGTAAAATTTCTGTTTTTTCGAGGATAACAATCTGGTATCGACATTTTTGAAGTAAAAAATCGGAACAGATACCACGAAAATGTCTTTATCGATTATTTTTAGCATGTCCGCATTCACTCTTTTGCCCAAAAAAGTTCTGGTCAAAGATACAAACTTAACATTTCTCGAAAAAATATGCTTGTTTTATTTTAGTTTTTTGCTCCATTATCTTGCCAATTATTATGTGTTTCGAAAAATATCCATCAACATATGGCCAGAATTTTCGTGACCATGCAGTATAAATGTTGCAAAAATTGAAATAAACGAGAAAAAAAGTGTACTGAGTTTTCGGTAGATACTTCATGTAGGGAGCTATTGTCTGGGTCTTTGTGCAGCTGAAAAGGATCAAGTCTAGACATATTGTTGTCCCCAGACTTGGCTATTGTATACGTTGTCTCGTGATTCTTACATGGAGTATGAACCGAGTTTTCAAACATCCAGACAAAAAACCCTGGTGACTAAGATGACCATTTCGATGTCATTTGATAACCTACATGTACATATGAGAAAAGAAAATAATAGAAGAAAAAACAAGGTTCGTTTAATATTAATGTGAACGAGAGATGTGGCGCCCACCATTGTCCGATAATTGTAAGCTAATGACAAGAGGATCTTTTTGTCCATTGTTCCTAAGAACAAACGATTGATTTGTAATTTTGTTTGCAGAATTTTGAATTTGAGCGAAAAAGATCGAAAAATGGACACTGGAAAACACCAAGATATTATCTGTCTAAGTTTCAGGAGTTTCAAGATTTCTAGAAACTGTACTTGATGTCGGTTGTTTTAGTACAACTGAAATGAGAAAAGTTAGTCTGAAAGTGAATGTCCGGAGAATCACTCGTCTTCGTTTCGTAGTATTTTTTTTTTTTTGCACGTGTCATCATTGAGGACTGGAAGCGAAGACAAATCTCTTTGACACTTTGGCATGAGCTATGAAACATAATTTTATAGTTAGGAACGAATGCTAATTCTGTTCTGTTTACTGGGTTAGTTTGAGATATCTCTTTTAAGATACCATCCTCGATAATAATAAGATGGTACAAACTTAATACTGAAGGGATCCGGTCTGTCTAGTGTCTGAATCCTGATTATCTCCCTTTCATCAAAACACGCTGTAGTCTACAGTTGTCGAGTTGTGGCGTTGTGTCACAAGAGTGACATCCCTTCGTGCAGCCGGCCTGTTGGCAGATGAAACACTAGGGCAGTTCACTTGCAACGGCATGGAGTAAAGTAAACTGATTTAAAATTTGAAGAAATACATTTTAATTCGGAATCATTTGAACTCCTTGATATAGAAGGTAAAGGTATGGATATTCTCTATAGTAAATATATAGAATATGCCCCACCATTTGATCCGCCGACTCTTGTGATGCAACGTCACAACTCGGGAATATCATATTAATTTGAAGCATAACTTGGATTTTCGAATCGGACCAAAAATGTTATCTTGCACAACTAGAACACAAGGGGAATCTGCGTACCAAATTTGACAAAGATTCATGAAGTCCTGAGAAATCACGATAACAAAGTTTCATGGGGAAATCTAAGATGGCCGCCTGTTGGCTATATTGGATTTTCGAATCGGACAGAAAAAGGTATATCTTGCACAACTAGACTCCAAGGGGAACCTGTGTACCAAATTTGAGAAAGATCCATACAGTACTTCCTGAGAAATAACAAAGTTTCATGGAGGAAATCCAAGATGGCCACCTGGTGGCCATATTGGATTTTGGAATCGGACCAGAAAAGCTATCTTGCACAACTAGACCACAAGGGGAATCTGCGTACCAAATTTGACAAAGATCCATGAAGTAGTTCCTGAGAAATCACGATAAAGTTTCATGGGGAAATCTAAGATGGCCGCCTGTTGGCTATATTGGATTTTCGAATCGGACAGAAAAGGGTATCTTGCACAACTAGAGACCAAGGAGAACCTGTGTACCAAATTTGAGAAAGATCCACGCAGTACTCCCTGAGAAATCACGATAACAAAGTTTCATGGGAAAATCCAAGATGGCTGCCTGGTGGCCATATTGGATTTTCGAATCGGACCAGAAAAGGTATCTTGCACAACTAGTCCCCAAGAGTAACCTGTGTACCGAATTTGAGAAAGATCCACGCAGTAGATATAGATATAGACGGTAAAGGTATGGATATTCTCTATAGTAAATATATAGAATATGTCCCACCATTTGATCCGCCGACTCTTGTGATGCAACGTGACAACTCGGGAATATCATACTAATTTGAAGCATAACTTGGATTTTCGAATCGGACCAAAAATGTTATCTTGCACAACTATTCAGGCCCCATGTGGGACCTGTGTACCAAATTTGAGAAAGATCCATTCAGTACTTCCTGAGAAATCATGATAACGAGGTTTCATGGGGAAATTCAAGATGGCTGCCTGGTGGCCATATTGGGCTTTCGAATCGGACCGAAAACGGTATCTTGCACAACTAGACTCCAAGGGGAACCTGTGTACCAAATTTGAGAAAGATCCATGCAGTACTTCCTGAGAAATCACGATAACAAAGTTTCATGGAGGAAATCCAAGATGGCCACCTGGTGACCAAGGAGAACCTGTGTACCAAATTTGCGAAAGATCCACGCAGTACTTCCCGAGAAATCACGATAACAAAGTTTCATGGGAAAATCCAAGATGGCTGCCTGGTGGCCATATTGGATTTCGAATCGGACCAGAAAAGGTATCTTGCACAACTAGACCGCAAGGGGAACCTGTGTACCAAATTTGAGAAAGATCTGTGCAGTACTTCCCGAGAAATCACGATAACAAAGTTTCATGGGGAAATCCAAGATGGCTGTTTTGTGGCCATATTGGATTTTTGAATCGGACCAGAAAAGGTATCTTGCACAACTAGACCCCAAGGGTAACCTGTGTACCGAATTTGAGAAAGATCCATGCAGTAGTTCCTGAGAAATCGCGATAAAAAAGTTTCATGGGGAAATCCAAGATGGCCTCCTTGTGGCCATATTGGATTTTCGAATCGGACAGAAATGGGTATCTTGCACAACTAGACCGCAAGGGGAACCTGTGTACCAAATTTGAGAAAGATCCGTGCAGTACTTCCCGAGAAATCACGATAACAAAGTTTCATGGGGAAATCCAAGATGGCTGCTTGGTGGCCATATTGGATTTTCGAATCGGACCAGAAAAGGTATCTTGCACAACTAGACCCCAAGGGTAACCTGTGCACCGAATTTGAGAAAGATCCACGAAGTAGTTTCTAAGAAATCGCGATTACAAAGTTTCATGGGGAAATCCAAGATGGCCGCCTTGTGACCATATTGGATTTTCGAATCAGACAGAAAAGGGTATCTTGCACAACTAGACCCCAAGGGGAGCCTGTGTACCAAATTTGAGAAAGATCCATGCAGTAATTCCTGAGAAATCGCGATAACAAGAATTGTTTATGGACGGACGGACAACGGACCACAGACGAAAAGTGATTTGAACAGCCCACCATCTGGTGATGGTGGGCTAAAAATGAACTTTTGTACTTTTCTTGGTCTTTCGTCCGAATTCACCCCACTGTCCGAATACACCCCAGTCTACAGTACTCTGTTTAACTTGATGATTGTACCTTTGTGTTGTGCATGCCGGGAGAGTCATACTATCTGATTGGTTTATGATAGTGACTTCTGGGAGCATGCATTGTGGACATTCCCCACTGTGCAAACAGACCTAGAATCCTCCAAGACTGATGTGACTTCATTTGGTGTTGTACAGCGAGCTGGGAGATCGTACATCTTCACGAACTGCTCTGCCTCCTGTAGTTTGTGCCGTACAACCCATCGCAACTTGGCCCTTGATGACATCATGATATTTTTCGCATGAATGCTGCCTAGAGAAGGAAAGAAAGTAGATGAAGAAAACAGTCTGATGAAAACTCAAGACTTAATAACCGCTCCTCTATCAGACATGTCGCTAATTAAGATCTGGGACAGTCTGTATCTTAAATCTGTCGCGCATGTCAGACTGGCGACCAATCACAGTCCAACTTCAACGGGCGAATACGTGCCTATCCAATTATTTCTGTAGTGAACGAGGCGCAGACAAATCCAACACAGGCGGCTGGCGAAGTTCTTGCTCTCCATGAGCAATCACCGAAGATTATTATTTGCTCGGATAGGCAGTGAGTGTAACAACCAACCTGGATTGTACAGTGAGTGATAACAAAAACCAACTGAAACACTACCTGTACAGTAAGTGATACATGTAAGTATAACCAACTAAAGTCTGTTCATTTTAATTAGTCGTGTACTTTGGAGCTTGTCAGAAATCAGGGAGGAGGGAGCGAGGGAATTTGGCTTAATGTCACACTCAAGTTTGTTTCACTCATATGGTGACAGTCAGTTTGGTTGGTGGAGGAAGCCGGAGTACCCGGAGAGAACCACCGCCCTTCGGCAAGTAACTGACAAACTTTCACACATGGGCCAGCTGGGCTCGAACCCCTGCCGGTTCAGCGGTGTGAGGCTAGCGGTCACCAGCGAAGCGCCTTAGACCACTCGGCCACCGAGGGCCCCCTGTCAGAAATCAGTAGTTAACTTTGCATAAATTTTCTTTTTTGCATAGTGTAGAACAAACTCAACTCTACAAAAGGACCACCATTACTCCTTGATATTCCTACGAAGTGGGCTCTCATTTGCAAATTGTCCAGTAATGAGTGAGTTCATTCGAATGCTTTCGTCGGCTAAATAAGGAGAACCGTTGACAGTAGAACCTTGATTTTTGGCATGAAGGAGCATTAGGGGACTCTTACCAGCAAGTTCTGAGCTGGCCTACTTTCGATAAAAAATTCTGGTGATTTTTGAGGAAAATCACTGGTGATTCTGACATGGGCTGTACCCATCTTAATATAGGCAGGATTTCAACTTGGGGCGTGGGGGATTTTCAAGAGTTCAGTTCGCGTCAGAGTCCTGATGCCTTTTCTCTCCATATAAAACAGGACAGTCGTTCCATGTACCGGGCCTCAATTACATAGAGAGATGTCATAATATATCCGGGTTTTTTTACCAGCACAAAGGTCAACAATGCTGTGTACGGTCATAGATGTGTGTGTGGTTTATCATTCAGCAATTTCACTGGGCATAGGATATAAGTGACACCCCGATGGACCACCTGTTATTACTTAATACAGAATCAGTGACCGTTGTGCCAGTGAGCATGAATACATTATGACATCTTCCTATGTAATGGAGGCCGGGAACATGAAAAAGCTAAACTGGAATTTTATATGGCATGTATGGAGAAAATTACGAAGTTATTTCAAGCGTGATAATTATCGATATCAAGGAGTAATGGTGGTCCTATTGTAGAGTTGAGTTTGTTCTAAAATGGACAGACTTTAGAACTGAACTTGCATAGTGAGTAATAAGCGAAACCAAAAAAATTAAGGCAAAATTGTAGTTTTGGAGTTTGAGATCTGTCTAGATGCTCAAGCTTCAAACTTTTGCTCAAACAACCTAGTAAGTTGTTCGCGACTTAATAAGAGGACTGTACTTGAAGAAATTGTTTCAATTAAATTTGAATTAATTTGTCTGATCCAAAAGGTAATCTAATTAATTCTGTCTAAATTCATACCTTTCCAAAAACTATTTAACCTAGCTGTTAATTGGATTTGACTATATATAAATGCAATCAAAATAGTCAGAAACTCAGAAGGTAGGAACATTTTCTATGGAATTATAATCAGGGTATCAAAAACTTAACACAAGGTTGTCTGCTGGTGGTGAATCAAAGTAGTTCACTTTCTGAATATGTGTGCTGTTGCATTCATAATTGTGTAATATGAGGAAAAAAACAAATTTGTAGGTTTGTGTGCATTTTTTAGCTTTAGACAATGCAACATGTTAAGTGGCATAGCCCTGGTTTTGAAGCATATTCATGAAAAAAATCATATAAATAGTATTTAAGTTTTTTCTGCTTGTAGATAATCACAACTTCTAAATTTAGCAAATTAGATGGATGTTGCTGCACTAAATTCTCGGCTAGAAGACTACTGAAGGAAATCCCTACCGCTTAACTGAGGAAAGGGAGATAACCTACTCGGAAAAGCAGGCAAAAACATGAAAAATGGTCACCAGTCCAAAATCAGCACCGGACTACCTTAATTATGAATCACCTGCTACCTGTGAACATCTCTTTGAATTTGTATAAATACATCACTCACCCATCCGTCCTAAGCCAAACACAGCAAATCCTATTTTGCCCGCCATCCTCCGACCGATTGCTTATGTGAACTTGTTCAGCTTGACTTCCACCTCAACCATGTGCAACTCTGAAATTATATATACAGTCTAAACATCATTTATCATACACAGTATACATGTACTATGGGATGTTGCTGTTGTAACTACGATATAGAATTCTAAAAAATATCAATATCTTGACGAAGCAAGCCAAAAATGACAACTATAATTTTGGTTGTCTTGGTGCATTCTTGAACTCTGTCAATATTTGGTAAACAAGATCTCACTTTTCCCGAAAAAATGCTTTAACATTTCTTCAACTACCAAGACTTCCCCATGTCACTATTTTCAATATATGCAGTTTTGATAAAGAATTATCTCTCATTATTAACTATGGTCACTATGAGATCGGTATATACCAAGTTTATCCATAATTTTCTAAAGGAACTTGATATCAGTCTTGGAAATTGTTTCAAACAGATGACCAAATTATATCTTTCTGTAAAAACCCTTTGAATTGTAAGCTTATTCTTTGTTAAAAGTGACATCCATGTACCGAAAATTGACACAGGATATACAGGTATAGGGACATGACATAAATATATACATTAATGGACCTGATTGAAAAAGAGCTTGGTTAGACTTTGAAAAAAAATCATTCTGTGCAACATAAATACCAGTATGTATCTTTCACACTTGGATAAATACATTCTGGTTTCACAAAGTTGATTAAAAAAACGGTGTTCATGGTAAAACGAAACCCTTAAACATATGTATCTGAAAAGTGTATCATACTGTTCGAACCTCGTACACTTAATGGGCCCTCGAACATAATCTGTGCAGTACGCGAATGTTGTTTTGATTGAATATTTTCATATTGGCAACTTCGTCTCAGTCTATGGTGATCTGTGCAGGAATCAAAGCTTGACTAATTAAATTACCTGTTCAAGGTGGATAGTATTCGTTCAATACTCCACCCTCATTCACTCCGTGATATGCGTTACCAAGCAGAGGTGGACCTTCGAAGTGTGATAGGCACATGTAGAGGATTCAGATGGGATTCGATGAGCTATAGACGTTTTGTCATATTCTGATTAATTCGAGTGGTAATAGGCTGGCAAAGTCACCATCTCTGATCGTTGATAGAGAGATGTAATCAGTCAGAAGTGGGGGTTTTAATGAGATACTCAGGCAATCACATTGCCTACCACCAGTGAGACGTGGCATATAACATGGCTGTTTCTGAGTTCATAGTTATTTTTTCATTCCATTGCATGTGTCACTCACATTGAGAAGTTTCAGAAGTTAAATGTGGAGAACTGAGCTGAAAAGTCCATGCAATGATCAGAGATAGCACAATGTTGTGCACTTTAGGAAACAAGCATCAAATTTGGCACATAGATAGATTTGACCATGCTGATTATTTGTGGCTATAGAAGCAAGTCGGTATTGCCCCCAGGGCCCAATTGGCAGGTGGTGCCACCTGCTAGCACAGGTGGCTAATCCGGCATATTCATACATTGGGTCCCTTAAATATTTTTCTTATTACTTGGGCTAGAGCGTTGAAACTTCACACAACATATCCTGGGATCAAGCTGTTACAGAAAATATTTTTTTAAAAATCCAAGATGGCTGCTCTGATAAGTTCCAGTGTATATGGGGAAAAAATCTCTTTTGGATCGATTATTCGGTCAAATTTCTGATCTTTTTATTCTTACTATTTTCTCCAATTATACTACATAACAAATTAGGAAAGGATTATTCAAAGACAAAAACATGACTTTGAGTCATACTCTCATGCATGGCCACCATTTTGAATTTACCCATGATTCTCTGTTCAGAAGGGTACGCAAATAAGCTCAAAATAATGCCAAAGTGATAGATTATTAATAGCTGGGGTGACGGATGTGAATTCCTCATATAGTTCCAGAGGTATCAAAAACTATTGGAAATAACTAACTCAACTACTTCAGATTCATAATACAAGCGTCTAGTCTGTCACTCAATATTCAGCCATTGGCGAATTCAAGTGTAATTAAATTTGGAATCATGAAAAGAAATTCCTTGAGTGAATGTTAAGTAGACCAATTTGGAACTTGGTTCGATCATCGGTGAACCCAGCATGGAACATCTTTGAAACAATGAGGTTTGTCTCTAATATAACTCGCCACAGTTTAAACCTAGTAGTTTTCAGAATAACTCAATCACATCCCTTATTACATGATTGTAATTCTGTTCAGATTTTTGCTGTCAAACAGACCTGAAAATGTTTGACTTCCTGAATCCATTTGTGGTCCCCATAAGCCATATTCATGAAAACTAGCCTAACTAATGAAATAGAAAACATCTAGTAGGTCGTTTATAAAGATTAGGAACAATACATGTCCCAATACACTGCCTTGGGGGATACCAATGAGAACGATGGTAGATGTAGAGTGGATTCTGTTTATCCAAGCCTTTGCCCGGTTGCCCGGGGCAACCTAAATTTCCTTTGGGCAACCAAATTCTGTCCAAATTGCAATGCATTTGGATGTGTTGGTTGCCGATGCTTGCCGATGGGCAACTAGAATTTGTTTGTCTATTTCATACCCTGTTGGAATATCACAACACAATGTTGCTGTTCGAACAGGAAATCCGGCAGTTTACCTCTTATTCCATAACCTTCGGTCAAAAGCTTTACGGAAGTCAACTCCATAACTTCAATAAGCAGATAAGTTCAGACAGACTTGTTCGAAGATTTTACACACAACTGAAGTTAAACTGACAGGCTTATAGCTGTATACAGGTATAGTTACCACACATGTGTTTTTTTGTTACTTTTGAAGTCATATGGGTAATATTCCGAACTTTAAATCCTTGGATACCGGTACCTGACCAGCATCTAAATTATGAAACCTAGCAGTTTCACTAACAACAACAACAAACTCCAACAACAGAGCAAGGACTTGGCCAGCTGACTCGTTTCACTGACAAAATGTACTGATGCATGCCATAGTTATGTCTTGTGTAGAAAAGTGAAGTATGTTGTTGACTACAACATGCATATAACTTACCCGTTTTGTGCGTTTTCCACAGAAAAACATATTCCACTGACCACTTGAATATTTCTTTTTTAACTCGCCACAACTTCTGTTGGCGTATATAAAAGTAGTACCCTTCACACACGCGGAGACGGACTACGCATCACGATACCGATGTTTGGGCTCTCAAGCTATTCTTTATTTTTTTGTCGCGTGTACAAATCTACTGCCCTACTTAATTTGATGTGATATTCGAACTGACTCGATATCCAGTTTCAAATAAACCGCGATAAACGATAATAAATTACTCGCCACAAATGCCGTAGTCACTTTTTTACCTTCGTCACAAAAGATTTCCAAAACACCAACCACGTGGCCTCTTTTATAATCGTGTTCAGTGTGTTTATGTAACTTGTAAGCTAGGCCAAGCGATGTTTCGAAGCCCTTTAGAGAAACCACATAAGGGGGTCGGTGGTGAGTAAGACGTTAAGTGAATAAAGTTGCCGAAAAGGTCGAGCTTTCTCTTGTTCAAGTGATATCTGGTGTCAGTCACGGCCAAGTCAGTTAATTTACCATGTTGCGAACTCAGTCAATCTACTTTTCAAAAGTCTTTTGATGTATTTTGTTGGCGCAAGTCGGGTTCATTGTTGTTCTTGTGACCCCACTGTTGTTGTTAAAAAAGGCCCAAATGGCAGTCGTGAACATTATTCCCCATTAGAGGCTGAATTACTAGAGCAAATTTTATTTCACAACATCGCCTTTATTAATAAACAGAATACCGGTACATATCAAATAATATCTGCAAATAATGACTTGCCCACACATGCAAGATATACTGGCAACACCTTGAAGTACCTCGAGAGAGAGTGGCGGGGGGGGGGGAGCAAGATAAAGAAGGAAAGCGGTCTTCCTGCATGTAAAATCAAAAGTGTGTGATACAACCAACACATGTAGCTTCAATCAATTGCCTTGAATTGAATGCAAATGATGAAACAGGGATCCAACTATTATGTTAAACTGACTAAAAATAGTTCTTGGGAGAGTACTGGATGATGCTATTCATGGATATTCTCTATGGTACAATGCCGTCACTGGAGGATTTTCCTTCCTCTGAAAAGCCTAATTTTAACACAGAAGTAAATGGAAAAAACTTCGAAAAAGGCTAGTTCAGCTCTGATTTT
>JAVTVY010035748.1:0-13866 GCA_036873755.1 Hanleya hanleyi | reverse complement strand
CCCACACATTAGGCCGCCATCTTGTACTCAGCACCCACCACCCACACATTAGGCCGCCATCTTGTACCCAGCACCCACCACCCACACATTAGGCCGCCATCTTGGACCCAGCACCCACCACCCACACATTAGGCCGCCATCTTGTACCCAGCACCCACCACCCACACATTAGGCCGCCATCTTGTACCCAGCACCCACCACCCACACATTAGGCCGCCATCTTGTACCCAGCACCCACCACCCACACATTAGGCCGCCATCTTGTACCCAACACCCACCACCCACACATTAGGCCGCCATCTTGTACCCAGCACCCACCACCCACACATTAGGCCGCCATCTTGTACCCAGCACCCACCACCCACACACACACACGCATGCGCACACACCCAATTGTGACGTCACCCAAGGTTCTGCGCATGCGCAGTGAGGCGCTAAGACATCAATTTAGCTTTTGTAAAGACCCACCAGAAGTCACAATTTTCACGGATTCTTGTGGTTTTGGATCACATTTAGACCTTTATCTCTGTCAAAATGAAGCGGGCCTTCTCTCTCGCATCTTCAACACGTCGCGGTTTCTATTTGTGAGCCAAAGGCGAACCCTTGACCAACTTGCATAGCAAACCGCGTTCCGCCCACACATTCCAGTTACGTGACCTAGAAAAACTGCGCTGGCGGTAAAATACGTTTGGGTTTTACTTTCGCTGCTAAACTATTCGCTGATATCGAATGTAAAATATTTAATCCGAGCACGCATAACAATAAAATATTAATGGATAGACCAGTGAAATTTTAAAGAAATCCGTGCGTTCAACCCAATTCAAGTCCTTCAGTGGGAAGGTGAGGTCGGATACACTGACCGCCTTTAAAGCTTCGGTGTTTTCTACATTTGCCTGCCTTTAAAGCTTCGGTGTTTTCTACATTTGCCTGGCTTGTTGGATGTTTGATGGTAGATGAATGGAGATGAATGAGTTTATTTTCTCTTCAAATAGATTTTGTTTTAAACTATGTATCCCTATATTTATTAATGTTCATGGTTGTTGAAAAGGTGCATGTTCTTCTGCACTGGGTATCGCACAAGCTATCTACTATGGTGTTTTCGATCTGTTGTCACGGTCGCCATGGTCGCGGTGCTTAAGTGATCTGATTGGTCAATATGTACAGGATGCCGCCGTGTGTCGTTGATCGCGATACATTGCCCAAGCGGACCAGGGGTTATCTATCATAGAGATAGAGATACCCCTGGTTTTAGCGAGGATGTCTCTCTCGTCGACTTTATGACAAAAGAGATGATTACAATTTCGACAACGTAAACTATCCCTTTCTGGACAGTAATATTCCAGCGGGACCTGCATATAGCGTATACATATCTCGTTTAGTAGCATTTGCTAGATCTTGTGTTAAATGTGACGATTTAAATCGCCACAAATCATTTTTGCAGAAACTTATAAAACAGGGCTATACCACCAAGCGCCTCCATTCAAAGTTTCTCAAATTTGGCGATACATATCGCATGCTGATAGCAAAATACGAGCGTAGCGTGCGAGATCTATGGAGTTACGTTTCGTAACTTGTGTGTAATTCCGCTTAACCTGGGGCTAGGGGCCGTATGAACCCAGGTACTACAAAATTCTCATGGTGTTCACATGAACAGACACAATCAAAGCGTGACTGAGATACATCATTCTCCAGATGACGATTTACAACGAATATTATGGATTAAGAATACTGATCAGCGATACGGACTTGATATTTTTGGAACCTCATGATGTCCTGCTGGTATCATTGAACACTATTGACCGCTTCCCTCTTACAGGAAACTGGCCTATGTTTATGTATACTATGATTGTCTTTTTGAATTTGGTGCTAATATTGTTATATGGAATATGGAATAGGTCTTTGGAATATGGACGCTGTAATGGACGACGGCTGAGTAATGAATGACGGACCAGACGCTTGTAATTTCCACCATTCAGTGTTACTGCAGACGAATCGAGCAACAGGGCCCTGAATGTACCCGAGTGACCAACGCAGACATGGTATCCAAAATTAATGAGACTTCTGGTGGAGGAACCAATCATACTGCCATCGGGCAAAACCGTTTCGAGACTTCCGATAATCTACTGCATGCTTGCAGTAGATTATCAGAAATTTCTGAAGTTAAGATGGAGTGGGAAACTATTCAATTATGTTTGTTTCTATCTATGAAAAAGTGGATAAAAAACTACAGAATGGTCATATTTCAAACTAGAACGAAGATATTGACAGGGTGATCCTCTCTCCCCAGTCTATATTTCTACTTCTGCTGCATCGTGAAGATTTTAGAAATGTTAATAAGAAGACATATAAATGAATTATTATATTCAATAAGAATTAAAAATTCCCAATGTGCCGACGACACTATAGTTTTTTTAGATGAATCTGGGTATTTATACCCGAAGTTCCACACATCATTTCAGTCCTCCATAAATGGGTTAGGTAAAAAGATGAATACGATGAGCAACAAGAACGAGGATGTACATTTGACTAGGTGACTTTACAGTATTAGGTATCCAATTCTCGGTAGATCTGGAAAATAATACCCAACTAAACTCCAACCGAAATCAGCATTCGCACAGACATGCACGGACATCCACGGAAATGCACGGACACATAGAAGCAAGAACCATTTTAAAGTCCCCCGGCCGCGTTGCGGCGGGGGACAATCAACAAAAAATAAAATGCTTGATGTATATTAGCAAAACTGTCTCTTATAACAACAATGATCTTACCTTAAATTGACCACTTATTAATGTCCCTACCTAATGAAAACAATGGACTAAATAAAAAGGTAGAAAGAAAACTGTTTCGTGTTATATGGTTAAATATGAATGACAAATTCAAAAGAACAACCTAGAGTAAAACATTCGAACTGGGGGAAGGAGGTACAAATGGCTGATATATTCAACCTTCAAAAAGTATGAAATTGGCGTGGTTCAGACGTTTTATATTACAACCGTCAAAATGGAAATTTTTTCTCGAAACTCACTTAAAAGGTGTGGCATTTTTTAATTATGGGGCTGAATATTTTTGTCGGGTTGTAAAAAGTATAAGAAATCCATTTTGGAGAAATATCATGAAATCATAGTTAGAGTAGGCAAAATTGTTCCTGTCTTAAGTGCTGGAACAGCCTCTGTTTTAATGGCAGATAACAATTCAGATGTACTGGGAGGACAGAGGGATTCGATATTTGGGTGTTATAATTGATATATACCATTTGCACAGCAAACTATAAGATGATGGCCCATCACCCTTTAATCGTGACCAGACCAGGCCATCACCTTTTAATGACTGTGCACCATTACTATAAATTTAAAATGGGATGACCTAAATTTCACAGGTGATGGCCATCATTTTTAAGGGTGATAATAACACATGGTGATACTAACTCATCACCTTTTCCGGGTGATAGTTATCACTTTTTCTGACTGTATGCATGTTATACTATATTGTACAATTTCGAGAGCATATAAAATACGTGGCATATATTTACATTTACAATTTTAATGGTATCAATATAAAAAAAAATGGAAAATACAAAAAAAAAAAAAAATCATATACAAATGTGAGAAGTGAATTGGAATCAGATTTGTCTCCAGTCTAATGACGTATAGACACATGGCAACAGACATACACTCTCAAAACGCAAGTGTTAGGTTTAACATCTAGAGGGTTGGAGGAGGGAAAACATTTAGAAAGTGTTGTATTCACCACTTTTAAGTGTTAAATGCAACATTTTAAGCTGTTGCATCCAACACTTAAAAGTGGTAAAACAACACTTTCTAAATGCTTTCCCTCCTCCAACCCTCTAGATGTTAAATGTAACATTTGCGTTTTAAGAGTGTATACTCCATTCACAACAACAATATAGAAACAAAACTAAGAAATTTTCGTCAATCACTTGTATTCGGGTATTAGTTGGTAGACAACGAAAAGCGCAAATTCTGTTTAAACAATTCTTGGAGTATTCTACACTTGTTCGTTGAATGTTCTTACTGTAAAAAACTTTGAGAAGAATTATGTAATTGGCTAATATCTTTTGGTGTTCACATTGTAATATCACCGCTGGGTTTTTTAATGCCCCCGTTATGATAAATAATTTGATACTTTCTGCAAAATACTACATATAAAGCTGCACTCTCACAAACCACGTGCCATGTGTTTGATTTATTCTCAATATATGGGCCAAACATTTAGAATAGAATAAATAGTACTGAATTACAATTCATTTAATAAATTTGAGAATAAGTGGAAATTATTGAAATTGTATTTTGAAAGAATCTGATGTGGGTTTTTTTACCAATAGTATACCACGTAAACGACCGGGAGAACGATAAAAGATATCCTTATTGAGGGTGGTACTGCGTGTTCGCCATGCAAACATTTTGTAGTCAAAATGTCAATTAATGTCTGATTAAGTTAGGTCGTTGTTTGTATTTTCTTCTCACTGATGTGTAATTTACGTATACCTATGTTCTCTTATATTTTAATGTATATATATAAATGTTGACCGTACAAAATTTATTAAATAATAAATCAATAACAAATAGACAAAAACAGTTCTGCCCAGCCAGACAATCTGTCAGAAATTATCCTTCGTGTAGGAACTTCGGACTACGCTACAAGTTGAGAAGGAAACAATATACCCAGGCAAACATTAATTAGTACAATTTAGAGTAAATATTAGGCTTACCATATACGTGCGTCATTTTAAATTGAAGATATAAGTTTGAAAAAAAAGGAAAAACGGCCAACAGTCACATTAGTAGACCAGCCACCCAACCCAAAGATGGCTAGAAAACTTTTTGATGGCATCGCGTGTTAAAAGCTGTCATCCAGGCTTAATCAACTCTACATGGTGTGCAGATTACGATGTGACCGGATGACATTCTCACTTTTGACCGTTAAGGTCATTTTTGAGGTCATAAAGGCCATTAGAGGTCAAATAAGGAGAAAGCATCTATTTTTTGCAATATCTTCGTAAAGGGAGAGTTATTGTGACTGATTTTTTTTAACTTGCTTCATTTTTGTTCTGGTCTTACTTATTGGTGATTTGCATATTCACATATGCAATGGATTATGGGAAATTTTAACACTAACAGACCTTGGGGGGGGGGCATTGTGGCCCCATTCGAAAACTTTCTGCCCTATCTTCGGATCGGCAAAAAATTGAGAGCTGACACACCATGACTTTGTAGTTATCATACTGGGGTCATGTTGAGCCTATTTGCATAGCTACGAGCAGAAAATCATGAGTAAATTCAAAATGGCGGTCATGTGGCGTATCAGAAAAAATGTTGTTTTCGTCATTTTTGGTTCAAATTCCTACTTTTCTGCAAGGAAAAGGGGACAAAAACTATGATTATTTACTAAGTTATCATGCAGTTTTTGTGAAGAAAACACATAAATAAAAAAATCGAAAATCGTCCCCAAAAAGCTTTTTTGGAAATGAAGTCGCTGTGACGTCATCACGTGGCCATCTTGGATTTTTAAAACATTTTCTCGTAGAGCTTGTTCCAATGGTATAGTGTGGTAAGATTCCGCTCCCTAGCTGGAGGGACAAGAAAAACATTTAGGGGAGCAATGACCTCAAATTAGTGAGCCAAACCAAGAAGATGTCGGCATCGTTTGTTAAAAGCGGTCATCCATGCTTAATCAACTCTACATTGCGTGGGGATTGAGATGTGATCGGATGACATTCTCATTTTTTACCTCGAAGGTCATTTTTTAGGTCATGAAGGTCAAGATATGTCAAATAAGGATAAGTCGTCTATTTTTTTCAATATCTTCGTGTAGGAAGAATAATTACTACATTATGGTTGGTAATATTTTATTAGGTGATTTGCGTATTCACGGATGCAAAGCATTATGTGAAAATTCAATATAACATCCACCTCTGATCCCCTTGCTATTTGTAAGTGTAGTGCCCCACTGATCTGGTTCTAATCCCCTATCCGCATAATCGAAACTTCAAACTTATCAGTTTTATTACTCAACTAACAGAATTGTCCGTCAACAAAGGAAATATCTGATGGCGCTCATGATTGTTGGACAGGACCGGGCTGTCACAAACCGGAAGCTATACACAGAAACATTTGTTAACATATATGGTATTGCTCTTGTACAAGTAGCTTGTTTACCAGTCAGATGTAAGATAAAGTGGTTTTAGATATTCTATTTGGAACATATGAGCAACATTCCATAAAAATGGAGGGCGACGGGTATCCGTGTTCGTAGTCAGATTGTCAGGATAATTAACCTTTACCAGGTGTCCCTAGCTGTTTGTAGTCAGATGGTTAGGAATATTACCCTGGACTAGGTATCCCTGTTTGCAGTCAGACTGTCAGGATAATGACCCCTTATCAAGGAAATGGTTTGTCACCTAACTATACCAAGGAGGCCTTAGCCTAATATTTATCTGAAGAGTTAAACATAATTTGATAATCAGACAAGTACATATGGTAGTTCCTGGATGATTTCATCACTGAAGGAAACAATTTTCAACCAGGGTCATAGAATTCAACATTATACAGCGAAGTTTGCCATGAAGAGATGCATATAGTCACTCTTTTGAGACGGGTTTACCAGCTGAAAGCTGAAGACAGATTGAATTGTCAATCTGGTAACCACCAACAAACAATCCTCTATGTGGTATCTGGTACCACCAAATGCTTGACGACTCATACAGGCTCTCGTTGCAGGAGTAGAAATTACTATAACGGAGAATAACTCATTTGTTTAATTGTTCATGAGTTGACCACACCAACCAACATTAAACTTTGGAAACGCAATTGTCCTGGTGTGCAATCATGAGTCATGCTTCATTTTTGGATGGATGCCCAGAATGGTGCGACCACACATCCCCTATTACCGACTCAAGCGCTATTCGATTCATGGATCGAAGAGAAGGGCTGATACCATTGCTCTGTTAACTTGAAATCGTGCATGTGAGATGTAAGCGACGCCAGACCTATTAGACCTGATGCCAACACACTTTGACTAATGTGTGAATATTGTAGAAGATTGCAAAAGCGTTTCAAGGTTTGCACAAATAGCAGCCTGAAATTATGTGTCGTGAGTGATAGATGAAAGGAGGGGTATAATTTTGAAATCTTGGGACAAGAGGCCTTATATGTTTCAACAAATCTGCATAAAAGCCGTTACCTGTATTCGAATCAGTACATGTTTACGATCAAAGAAATTGCATGTTGTTTGCACATTCTACCCAAAAATGCCTTAATATCTACTTTCCAGAGCTCTTTTCCGGTTTTGGGACTAGTAAAAAAACAGATTTCCGACCCTGTTAGCACAGGTACATGCTCAGATGAAGCCGGCGTTCACTTCGGGAGTGTCACTTCAGTGGCCATAAAGATGTCGAAAAATACCTTGCTGTCAGATGTGCATACGCCTAGTAAATGATACCGAAACTACATATATTACATATGGCTGCCACTTTTAATTTCTCACGATTCCAGTCTGATGGGTAAGGATCCACAATGACCCAAGTGTGTTCAGATATAAAGGAAGCTCGCCTTGTTTAACAGTTAGGAATCGCCTTGCTAAACAGTTACAATTAGTAGTTATATGTATGGGCAAATTTGACTACTTCAGAGTAAGTTTTGGATGAAATTTACGGGGCGCCATATTGAATTTTCCCATGATCGTTTGTACCAGTGATTATGCAGATATTTTCAAAATGAGCCCACTTGAATAAACTATCAAGTGTTAAAGATTGAGTCAGCTTCAATTTTCAATTACTAAGCTTTCACGAAAAGTTTGATAAAATATCTTGATTTGAACCCATGTGACCTATTTGGCCTGAAAATGACCTTTATGGTCATAAGCGAGAATGTCATCCGGTCACATCTCAATCCCCACAACAAGTAGAGCTGATTAAGCGTTTTTTCATCTCTTGGCTGGCCTACTACATGGCTCTACTGCGCATTTTTGCTTTTAAGCTTTTTCAACAGAGTACTTGCCTGCAGGCTGAATCGGTCAATCCACCGCCACCTGCGGTAACTTAATGGGGGTTCCCCCTGGCATCCCGAAGATCTTCAGTTACATAGCGATCACACAATCATGACAGCGCTTTTCTATGGCTCCTTTGTATCGAAGTTGCCCAGACGTGCAAGGATAGGGGGCCCCAAGAGTCTATTGATACCTGACAATAACTGTGAAAAAAATGCAATCTCCTCAGCATTCGAAACGTGTCCGTTTACATATCATTATCTCTGCCGAGATTTGATTTGACTACGTTAGCGCAGATGCTTCCCGAGGATGACAAGTCGAAATATTAGGTGCGGTAATATGCCCTAGGTCTGCACAGACCGAGCTCGTACCCACGCTTTAGCATCATGACAAAACAAAAGACATATATTACCATGCAGGTATTAAAGGAGTGGTCTTTTGATTTGGAGAAGTGGTATAAGCAAGATAACAAACAGCGTTATTCGGGGACTCACCCGGGGTGTCGTTGTGCACACTCCAGGTCATGGTAAGGAATAGGCCCCACCCCCCACCACCAATAGGGCCCAAACGCCGGTATATGACTGAAGTAGTGTTGAAAGCAATGTTAAATCATAATATTCACTCACTCTTTCACTCACTCACTCTACATTATTATATTCCGACTGCAGTTTCGAGTTCAAGGTTCTTTTGGATATTGGATTGAAATAACGTAATGAAATTCTTTTCAGGGAATACTGGACAGAAATAATGATATTCTTTTCAAGAAACATTAGACAGATGTAATGATATTTTTACGCGGAACATTGTACAGAATTAATGACATTCTTTCAATGCATATTGGACATAAGTAATGCCATTTTTTCAGGAAATAATGCACAGAAGTAACAACATTCTTTTCAAGGAATTTTGGACAAAAGTAATGCCATTCTTTTCGAGGAACAATGAACAAACGTAATGTAATTATTTTCAGGGAATACTGGACAGAAGTAACGACATTCTTTTCAAGGAATATTGGGCAGGTGTAATGATATTTTTACGCGGAACATTGTACAGAAGTAATGATATTCTTTTCAAGGAATTTTGGACAGAAGTAATGCCATTCTTTTCAAGGGACAAGTGGACAAAAGAAATGAAATTCTTTTCAGGGAATATTGGACAGAAGTAACGACATTCTTTTCAAGGAACATTGGACAGATGTAACGACATTCTCTTCAAGGGACATTCTACATAAGTAATGACATTCCTTTCAAGGAATATTGAACAGATGTAACGACATTCTCTTCAAGGGACATTCTACATAAGTAATGACATTCTTTTCAAGGAATATTGGACAGATGTAACGACATTCTCTTCAAGGGACATTCTACATAAGTAATGACATTCTTTTCAAGGAACATTGGACAGATGTAGCGACATTCTCTTCAAGGGGCATTCTACATAAGTAATGACATTCTTTTCAAGGAATATTGGACAGATGTAACGACATTCTCTTCAAGGGACATTCTACATAAGTAATGACATTCTTTTCAAGGAACATTGGACAGATGTAACGACATTCTCTTCAAGGGACATTCTACATAAGTAATGACATTCTTTTCAAGGAACATTGGACAGATGTAACGACATTCTCTTCAAGGGACATTCTACATAAGTAATGACATTCTTTTCAAGAAATATTTGACGGAAGTACTTTTCAAGTAATATCACCATATAGATTGTATATGTGCCCTGTAGCTTCTATACATTATTGTATCGTGAATGTATACGGTCATGTTATTTTTGTTGTCATAAGTTGTCACGCTATGCATAAAGTAACGGTATGCTTGGTCAACTGCACACACAATTTTTTTTCTGATATATTGACATACATGACGCGTATGGATATTCCTCTCTATAACCGCAAAAAGATATTATTATAGAAACTAAATAAATGCTTGAATTATTTCTTGCTATAACGTTTTTTCTAACCATAGAACTAAGAAAGGGTCTTATTCATCTTGGTTAGTACGCTACATCACAAAGTCGTATTATACAGGAAATAACTTGTCCTGGCATTTTGCAGTTTTAATCAATGTTAACGTAGCTTGGCCTATGTCGGGAGGCAGCATAACCCGGTACCGGCTTGCAATTTTTTTATTTTTTTTTCATAAACCCTGGACGAACCATTGGGCATTTATTCTTACATTAGGTGTCACGATTTTACATTTTCCGTCACATCCTCACGTGACAGAGAGGAAAACGGTTGTCAGAAGAATAAATAAGTGCCATTTCGTTGATTTGAAACTTTTTGATGTTTGTACTATTGAATGCTGTGGTTTGGTATCTTAATGAATTTTAAGTACTTTCCGTGCATACAAATACTGATTAAAAAAACATCATGAATAACATCATAAGGTGATCCTATAATATATTTCTACGGTATATATATTAGTTAAGTGTCGAGGTCTGCCAGGGGACCCCACTTTTTCAGGAAATCTTTTTTTTTTTTTTTTCTTTTCGGCAATTAATTCTTCTATATGTTTTGTTCGGAAAATTGCAGATCTGCTGCTGTCCAATTAGGCTTCCTAGAGCACCGGCTTGAGATGTAAATACTTTTTTTAATCAGTAAGACAATATGGCTTAGGAGACATGTGTTTTTGCCTGCTTTCCCCAGAATTACTTCTGTCCCAGTTAACCTATCTTGTAGTAAATTCAAATTTTTCCCCCAAAGGAAAAAGTCGTTCCATATAATTTGTACAAAACGACATTTCCAAATCAAATGGATTATGGTTTCTTTCTCTTCCGAGCAGAAGGTACAGTTTGCTGACGGTATTCTGTGCCATTTTTCTAAGAAATGATTGGCGACTAAAATTCTATGTACAATTTGATACTGAAAGTATTGTAGCCAAGTTTCTGATGAGGTTTTCCACACAGATTGATATACCTCTTGCCAATTAATATCACTCCCCTTCCCTTCCCTCTCTAATTCGCCCTGCCACTTCATCTGGGCGTTTAATGGGCCTAACTTGACATGATCCAAAAGCATTTTATATACAAACTTTGAGCATTTTTGGTTTATCAATTTTGTTTTGATTTGAGGACTTAAGGGTCTCAGCAATTTCTCTATTTTCATAGTTGGGAATTTTGCCAGATACGATTTGACATTGGCCACGATTGCAATTCCTCCATTTGTAGAACCTGATAAGTCGATTTTGAAAAGAGAAATTTCTACAATTTGTTCTTTCACCTTTGGCTCAAATAGAGTCACTCCCATTGATGTCAAGCTGAACAAAACCCGAGTTAGTGCAGTTTTAAATTTTCTGCTCTACTCTTTTCTATATCACATAAAATGAGTAAAGTTAGGAATTTAAATGCTCAACACAGTTGATTGAGAAGCTTCTCAAAAACGAATTAAAGCCTATCTTTCCAAACGCCATCCGTTGATTATTTCGCTCTGTGGACCAGTTGATCGGAATGTATACGCTTTGAATAGCTAAACATCTAAGGAAAGAAATTCATTCTTCGCGCCCAAATAAAAATGGCTTTTTTATGATGGCCGAGAGGGGCCATCGCGTCTTTCATTTCTAATTTAACGCGATGGAGCGATGGAGCTATGCGATGCGCGATGGAGCTATGCGATGGAGCGATGGAGCTATGCGATGAAAAGTCGCGCTATGCGATGCGCGATGAGGCTATGCGATGGAGCTATGCGATGCGCGATGGAGCTATGCGATGGAGCGATGGAGCTATGCGATGGAGCGATGGAGCTATGCGATAAAAAGTCGCGCTATGCGATGCGCGATGAGGCTATGCGATGGAGCTATGCGATGCGCGATGGAGCTATGCGATGGAGCGATGGAGCTATGCGATGGAGCTATGCGATAGAGCGATGGAGCGATGGGGCTATGCGATGGAGCTATGCGATGGAGCGATGAAGCGATGGAGCTATGCGATGGAGCGATGGAGCGATGGAGCTATGCGATGGGGCTATGCGATGGAGCTATGCGATGGGGCTATGCGATGGGGCTATGCGATGGAGCTATGCGATGGGGCTATGCGATGGGGCTATGCGATGGAGCTATGCGATGGAGCGATGGAGCGATGGAGCTATGCGATGGAGCTATGCGATGGAGCGATGGAGCGATGGAGCTATGCGATGGGGCTATGCGATGGAGCTATGCGATGAAAAGTCATTGCGCATGTTCGTTGAAAAACAGTCTTACAATGCGAAAACACAATCGCCAAAGTGAACAGAGAAATTAACAATTATTTTAAACATGAAAATTTCAATATGTGATCACGGTAGATAAGAACATTGCATTAGATTTCGGTTGGAGGTGTTCAAATGTATGCAGAAGATATTAAAACAACCAAACTTCAATTTCAAACGTTCACCGATGCGGTTTTACGTCACTTTGAATACGAGCATTTATGGTATAAAACTACACGCTTAAAACTAAAGTATTGAAACTTACTCGTAAAGAGTTGAAATAACCCTTCAAGTGTGTCCACAGGGACAACACTTAAACGAGCAGTCCCTGGGGACACACTTAAAGAGTCATTTCAACACTTTACGAGTAAGTTTCAACACTCTAGTTTTAAGCGTGTAAGCTATTTACTACGCATGAAACACAGCTTTCTATGTTGATATGGAGAAATATTTTTTTCGCTTCAAAGACGGGACAGCAAGAGGGGTTTTTCGCATGTAAACATGACATCTTCTTTCACCAGTGTGACACCGGAATAGGCTGGTAATTTTTTCTGCAGTGTAATGTGCTTATCTCGTGAATTTGCTGGCAACCAGTTCCGTTCCATTGCTTCGACAATTCCAAATTCACTGAGTTAGTAAACATATATGGGAGCTTTATAACGTACTTCTCGATTTTAGGCTTGAGTATGCTCATCAGCCGTGTAAACAAAATTATGTGATCTGCACGCCGCCATCAACGCTAGCCAATCAAGTCGACGTTTGCCATCCTTTGTATTTTTTAATCACAGGTCAAAAAGTTCCAAGATGTTTCCCCTTTTCCTTGCAACGAACAGAATGAACTATATGTTTGCATTGAATAGTATATGACAAATGGGCAATTTTCAGGGTTTTGCATACCAGGTGTTCACGTAACACATTGACAGAATATCTTTAGAAAAAAAAAACAACGTTAAAAGTGTGTAGGTGGGCAGGTATCTCACCGAAGGCATGTCGGCTATATCACAAGTTCATCGACTTCCCTCAGGGAAGATGGTGGACAGTATTTGTGAAAAGCAGAAGGCTGTACCGTAAACTTCTGCGGGGCTTAAGAACTATACGGATTTTATTCTCGGGGCATTATTTAGAATAACAGTATTGTGTACGTTAAAATGTGTCACGGTCGTAAGCTTATACGTAAAAGTCGCCTATACTCCGCTCGTGCGGCTCTCGCACCAGAGATGTTCATGTAATTTTTCCGAACAAAATTTATTCCATCCTCCCATAACCGCTCCCCATTAAACAACCTCGTTCACCCATCTTTACACAACAGGCTGATTATAACGTTTTGTCGCCTTGATATAATATGTCAGAATTATTGTTCCAAAACTGTAAGTTAAGCTATCCACCTGTACTGATCAACACTCGCTCAATGACATTTCTCTCATTCTCGCCTTTGCTTTATAGATTATGTATATAAAACTATATATTTTTAGAAAGCCTGTTTTCTAAGAATTCTAGACATGTTCATACGTTTAAACTTTGAATATAATTAAATCTATCATTCATATTTGAACTTTGCCTTCGTAAATTCTACTGATCATTTGCATAGCCCCATCGCATAGCTCCATCGCATAGCTCCATCGCATAGCCCCATCGCATAGCTCCATCGCATAGCCCATCGCATAGCTCCA